>JAUEKX010028971.1:2370-14302 GCA_031834005.1 Dendronotus venustus
CATGAAATACTGCAAACCCCCCCCCCCCCCCATCTTATATTTCCAGTTTGAACTGTCAACATCACGTGTGAAACTAGGTGAGTTTGCTTTGTACCTAGTACTCCTACGGATATGGAAGAAGGGGAAGAAAACTATGGATACTCTCTCTCTCACACACACACACTCTCTCTCTCTCTCTCTCACACACACACATACACACACACTCTATGTCTCACACACAGACATACTGGGGGATAGTCCTTACTTGTATGTGTGCGTATAATCAGTAGCTGCTAGTAGTCAGTGACTGCTTGATGACAAGGAGTGTTGGTACTGGTATGGTAAGTACCATTGGTAGGGTACGTGTTGGAATGGTAAATACCTTTGACATGGTAAGTACCATACTTATCTGTTCTCATTTCAATTGTTCTTTAGTGAAAGCAAAACTATAATCTTGTATAAATTTGGCTGTTGACATAGCATGCCAATCTAGTACAGTATTACCCTGCCTTTGCCCCATATTCAAATAGCCCATGATAGTGCAAGTCAGGAAGAAAGCAATGAGTGAACACAAAGGGCTTATCATTTATCCAGCGGCCATTGGTATTGCAGAGAATGGGACTGTTGCAAGAGACAAGCTCTAAGGCGATGCGTTTAGTCAGTCTAACAACATATATGGCATCACTAAGGTTTGAATTAGCAGCAACAACAAAACCCCCAAAGAAAAATGAATAATAGATTAGCACTGAACTGACTAACAGAAAGAAGAAATAAAGATTGGTCCCAACATTAGAGCAACCACTGGAGTAGTAGGCAGCAGAGGACAAACATTTTCCCCATGCAGGTAGGAGGAGGATGCCAAAAAACGCAAAGGGAAAGGTAGGACGATCACAGGGTGAAGAAGATTATTAACAAGGTGGTGTCTACAAAGCGTTAGGTGTGGCTAACAGCGCCATCTCTCTCTTAGTAATATAGAGGCAGATTTTTAAAATAGCATTATGTCTTTATGCTATTCAATGGTGCCATGTTTAAGATCCAAGCATAATGTTCCTATCGTATAATATATGGATATTTCTTGCTGGATTTAAACCTTCATACTTTAGAAAGAAAAAAAAAGTGAGGTCCATTTCTAGTAACATTAACATTCAGAATAACTAATAAAATAAATCTACGTTCTAACACCATAAAGGAAAAAAAAAGCCTATTTCAACAATAAGGAAATAAAATAAAAAGAATTTAAGGAAAAAGGAAAAATAAAAATAATAAGCAGATATGAAACAGCAAAAAAAAAGGAGAGCAAAAAAGAACCAAAACGAATGTGACCAAACTCAGAGCCTACCTTGAAAAGGACCTCTCTATTTTGGCTCTTCTCCTACCCTCTTCTAATGACTGATATTCGGTTCTACCACTGCAAGAAACACACACACACACACAAGTGTTGGACATGTGAGCCAGCGAGACTAGCAGATGGGTACACCACCCCAAAGCTCTTTATATAATAACAATAATAAATATACACAGCCCTTTACATCAATATTACATAATTGGGAGTTAAATAATTTTTACAAGGACGGGAGAAAGACAGAGCGAGAAAGACAAAATAGTAAGACAGAAAGAGAGAGAGAAAGAAAGAAAGAGCAATGCCAGTGACACCAACTCCAAAGTTAGTTTGGATCCTGCCGTAAAATCTGAGATATAAATTAAATCGTAAACCCAGGTTAGGAATGTCATTTCTAGAGGATGAAATCAACATGTGGCTGAGCCAATGAATGACTGCTACTACACCTGGAGGAGAAGGAGGCGGCCATCAGTGTGTCTAGTCAGACTGGTCATGGTCCATCCAGAACTCCATCTGAGTTTGACTGAGCCTCCTCCCCCTCCCCCTAATGGTGTGTGTATGTGTGTCTGGTCACATTTCCCCTCACCCTCAAAACAACAATCCTCTAGACTTTCATTGCATCGGCAGAAAAGGGATATTGCAGATGCTTTGCATAGTCTCTGGGATAAGCATAATATTTAGTTGAAACAAAACTCGTCCAAACCAAAGGCAGATGGAACATTGAGAGGTCAGGGAGGGGGAAAGGGTTAATCATCAACACTGCGTTGTTAAACCCAACCCAAAGTATTTAATACTATTAGGCACACACCACCAGTCCCCTTTCCCAATCTACACGTCTTAGTATTAATAATACAGAGAAATGGGTTAGGCCACACCTGGCTGTGGGGATTCAATGGTCTAGTGGTTTAGCAAACAAAGAGGAAAGAAAGAGAAAGGAAACTTTCAACAACCCAAAGGTTTAAAAATAATTGTGCTGTAACTCGAGGATAACATTGATAACGAATGATCAGATGAATTTGGTGGCTATGAAACACGATGAATAAAACACAGAGTTATTAAATGTTAACAATGATTAGCATGAAGAGAGTAGAAATGAGGAGTTGATTATGAGAAAGATGGCACCACGTATACAAACAAACAGTCCAATGGCGGGGAGCCTAGACGTGGTGGAGGAGGAGGAGGAGAGAGAATAAAGTAACAATGAGCTGTGACCAAATCATTAAAGGGGGGAGGGGAGGGGGGGACTATGTGGAAACATTGGTTTCTTTTAAAGAACCTTTCATACAAAATATAAGCAAACACTCATTGTACCTAACAAAACAAATGAAAGAGGACGGGGTGGGGCAGGGGGGCACAGGAGGGGAAATGTCAACAACAATGTTTATTCCATGAGTCACTGCCTATGTCTATCTACATTTAGATTATGGAATGGCTACTCATGAATGTAACGTACAAACGGTAAGACCACAAGACCATCATATGGTTGCATTGAACTAGTTCAGGTGACATTTTTTCAATTCAATACTTGATCAACTCAGTGAGAGCTGCACCACAAATTATCTCCCCTTTCCTGTCAGTGGGTTGATGGACCTAGCAGCATTCGACACACACCCACAACTCTTCTCCTCATCTTGCACTACTAAATTATACAAGCTTTCCTTTTCACCCCCTACTCCTGTGACTAACTATGGGGTTATTATTTCGGTTTGAGCAATAACCATAAAATTTCATTAATTTTCTGGTTTACTAAATTGTTGGGGTTTGTTTGCTAGTCATAGATTTTGGAGTTTGTGTATCCCTACAAGATTTCTTTGTGGTTAATACCATGTCTATTACAAAACCCGAATGAATTCTTACTATGGATGGAGAGGGCGCTATCCAAAAGTGATCTTGAGACAATTAATAAAGTAAATACCATAAAAGCATTTCTGAACCAACAAAAAAAAATGAATAAAAATACGGCTCACTCTACCATTAGTTGCACATCAGATCATCAATAACTTATTCAGCAAAGCAAAGCAGGATGAACAGAAATTGAGAAAAAGAGAAAAATGAATTTTTGATATATTTCCCAGTCACTTCAATTTACATTGTTCACATATTGAAAGCTTGACTCGTGTAGGCTTAAAATAATGAAAAAGATGAGGACTTCCTAACAACGATCTTATGCGGATAACAATAGGCAGTGGCAATAGGCTGTTTCTATGGACACATGAAAGATAACAAAGCCCCACAATAGTTATGGAAGACAATGACGAAGAAGACAATGATAGAGAGCAATGCTTACCAGTATGGTATGGTCACAAGTGGGTGATGGAAAAGGTGATATAAAACAAAAAACAATGAGGGTGATGATTTCAAACCAAGCCTATCCTAGTCCTAATTCAATTATTTTTCATCTACCTACACAGTGGTTGGCAATGCAATTCCTACCCCCACCCAACCCTCCAGGCTATTTCTTAAAACAAATTTCAAAACCAAAATTAGCCTATCAAAATACAATACCAAAATGATCATACAAAAGGAAAACTAAGAGAGAAAAAAACAGAATAAACAAACAATCAAAAAGAAATTTCCACACATAATTGGAATCAGCCATTTCTTTCCAAAACCAAAACAGAGAATCTTTCTTCAATTGATGGTTTGTGCTGACAACAAATAAGAAATAAAATAACAAAACATAATGAAAACCAAACTCAAATGAAATGAAATAGAAAAATAACAAAAGAGAGAGAGAAAACAATACTTCTAAGTCTTCTGCTCTGTAAGACTATTGTCTTATCACAACAACAAAGTATAAAAGTATGTACAGAGACTGAATGTGAAGAAGAGCACATGATACTAAACTGTCCTGTTTGGGAGTACCGACAACATACAATTCAACAGACTCAAGAGTCAAACATAACCTCTTCAATAGAGAGGGTGGAAGAAACCAAAACAATCTGAACTTTGAACAGCTTTACCTTCCAAGTTTCTGGCTGAACTGAGATGAAGCTTGACAATACAAATACATGATAAATACAATTTGGTATTGTGCGTACAGATTTGAAAGTATATTTGGCATTAAACCTTGAAGAGACTGGCGCTTAAATTGCACAAGGTTTTATTCATCTTAACTAATTTCATGTTTGATACGACTTTTGGGTGCCTGTATCTAAACCTATGTATTTTCCCCAGATTTTGAATCACATCTTGTAAACCTTCATCCACTTAATGCAATATAGTTATACTATAAGTGTCAACTGTCATGAAACATGAAGCACACACCTGGAAACTATAAGCGCTCAAAGTTGAGGTCGTTTTTTTCTCTTCCACCGATAGATAACTATAACATAATTCTTAAAAGAAAAAAAGAAAACACAAAACTGTTTGGATCCTTACCTGTACCTGAATTTGGAACCCATAGAAAATATTTTTTTCGAAGCGGGGATGGTGTGATGTAAACGGAAGAAAGTATGATGCTCCACGCACGACTTCCATAAATTCTTACAAGACCTGTAACTAACCATGTTGAAGCCAATCAGGTTTTCTACTGGCTCATTCTGCAATAGAGAAAAAATATGAACAAAAAAAAGATATATATAGATATATTTCAGGTCATTACTAAGGATTTTGTGTTACAAGGTGGGGAGAGGGGGGAAATACAGTTTAAATTAATCCATGTTTCGAGATTATATATCAAGTACTACAGGATATTCTGATAAAAAAGCAACAAAACCAGACTAAGACAACTGATGGATATATAGACAAAACTATAATGTAATAACATGTTACTCCACACATCAAAAAATGGGTCCTAGTTGTATTGTCACAACTATGCTGCCATGGTGAAAAGGGCTGGTTTTGAATTTAGCATACACAGCTTACATAGCCATACAATACCCAAGCATCTATTGTTTACTTGTTACACTTCAAAAATCATAAAATAGGCAATTCACTCAATTCAATGATGAATTTCATGCATTTAAGAGCTCACGAAATAGCACTGGAGATATTGAGAGAGTAATCTACAATCTTTTCCCCAAAAAAACCCTAAAAAAAACCATGGAGAAGTTGGTGTCTGCTACGCCAAAAGTTAATAGGTGTCTCTCGGAACAAAAACCATAGAACAAGCCATTGACTTACTTTTAGAATTAGTCTTTTTTTTTAATGTTGCGATTAAGCAGATATTCAAATCAAGCAAAGTACAGTTAAGCAAAGCTAATTGTGAAAATACTTAATACAAGCTGCAGGTCCCACCCCCTGGGATGGGGTTTGGGGATTTGGGTGAGATGGGGTGTAAACGACGTTTTAATTTGAATAGTAAATAGTGCAAAATCCAAGAAGAAAGATATGGTAATCCAATGCACACATCCAATGACAATAATAATGTTATTTGGGTGGCACTGGCACCATCGAACACTCAAAAATGCACAGATTTTTTTTTATTTATACGATACCACCACACACGGTCCGAATCAGTGCTAATGGGATTGATTCTGTCAAAAGGGCTGATGAAAAACTAAAAATTAATTTCCGAGAAGCAAAGCATTTTCTATAAAATCAACGGTTCGTTTTACTACAATTCTGACGGCGTACAAACACGATCATAACTATTTCGTACCTCGTGTCAAAATTTCAACAGCGCACGAACAGTATTGAGAGAGGAGTTTGGATTTAGCCTTCGTTTAAGCCACTTATTAGTATAGATTAGAGCTCAGTTGCTGTCCTTGAAAATTGTAAAAAAAGGGCAACAGAAGCAACTTATGATTTAACAATAGGTTATCTTTTTAATGATCCTTTAAATAAAAACTCATGCCAACAAAAATAAAACAAGCATAAAATGTAAATGGATAGTCCGTAATTTAAACAAACAACACCAAAAATACAAATAAATGCATGCATAATGAAATCAAAATTACGCTTCTTTTAAAGTAAAGAAATTATAAAAAAGAAAATCTTAATAAAATGGGGGAAGACCCAAGAAAAGAGGGACAGAGGGGAGGGGAGCAAGAGAGAGGGATTTGTATGTTTGTAAGGTCATTCAATGCTTGCTTGAGATAATAAAGAAAAAGAACCAGAACCCACAGGGCCAATCTCTAACCACCCTAACAGGTTGCGTACCAGACAGACATGGGACAGACACAGAGTAGATAGGGACAGCTGACGGGTCAACACCTACTGTTGGGTTATTTCCCTTGGTGTCACCTCCTTTTCAGTCTTGTTTTATAAAGGATGATTATGGATGGATGGTTGGATAGGTAGGTAGATGGATGGATGAATAGATAGATAGATGGATGGATGGATGGATGAATGAATGAATGAATGAATGAATGAATGAATGAATGAATGAAGGAGAGGGGAAGGGAAAGAGAAATAAGTCATAATGGTAGTAAATGAAAAGAGAACAGCCTGGTCTCTCCCCTCCCCCATGGGAGGACCACCATGTCAGCCACCAGCCTCCTCTCCCTCTCTAGGTCATCACTGTCCCAGTCCCACAGATAACAAGACCGATAGAAAACACAATACCAAAACTAAGAGCTTTCTCAGAGAAAATCAAAGTAAGAAAGGAATTGAAAAACCATAATAAATCAAAATAGCATTGGTTGATCGTTAAGAGTACAAAGCAAAATAATAGAAATAACACAAAAATGAACAGGAAATAGTGGCGGGAGAAGTCGATGAGAAGTTAGTTATTGGGAAAGACGGAGAGGAGGGGGAGTAAAACAGTACGTGAATGAATGAATGAGTGAATGAATAAAAGGACGACAATGCTACGACTCATTACTTGGGGCGATTTGTCTGGCTTGTCCTCACTACTCTCTACGCTAGCACCAGCCTGAAATGCCATGGAGTTTGTATTGGGGGTCAACATCGTTATCATAGTCATAGAATTACGTCAATTATAATGGATGAAACGTGTTTGAAATTAATGAGACAACGCGTGTATTGCACCCAGTGTGATGGTAAAGAGTTCCTTGAAATGAGACATTGAAGTAAGCAGGATAAACAGCGTCTAAAAAAGTTTTAGTTGAAACAGAATGCTAAATTTTAATTGAAAAGAAAAAAGAAGAGAAAAGAAAAAAAGAAAGAAACTTGTGGGATAACTTAATGAAACGCTACAAATTTCCATTTACCTAAGATAGATTTAAAAAACAAACATTAAAGACAAAGACTGATCAATGCCGTTTAAAGTAGAAATATGGTATCTGCTCTTTTTGTTGCATCAAAGATTATATTCTTGCAGCATGCTTTTATAAGTAAAAGCAGTTTTATAACCAATCCAATGCAGGCATCTCTATTCAGTGCTATGATGCGTCTAAACAAAGAATCATAATAACATACATTTGTCGTCAAAACGAAACTTTTGCAATGAAACAATGGAAATGTTTTAAAATGATGCAACATAAAGAGCAAAAATTGTAATTCAACGGTTGTTTAAAACTTTATAGAGAGAAGATAGAAAGATAAAAAAACAAGCGTTAGATCTCAAGCAGAAGGACATATTGGTTTTGTTTGGGGTTTTTTTTAACTTATGAAGAAAGAAATTTCTTTAAATAAAAATTTCAAAAGCAAAAGCTGATATTAGGAGGGGATAGCTACAGTTATAATTTGAAATCTATAATTTTAGCTCATGCTACTAAAGACAAAAGGATCAAAGTGATGAAATAACTGCATACCTCTCTCCTCAGTTGTATGAAATACTGTTTTCTCTTGAAAGAAATCTTTACAATTTTTGCCCTGAAAAAAAGATGGAAATGTTTTAGCTTTCAAGTGAGAGGAGAAAATATTTAAACTAAAAAATTTCTGTGGGTGATTTAATAAAAACTAAAACAGATTTACTCTTCTTCCTTTGCATGTTGATGTATTGAGTGAAAATTTAATACGATCAAACAATCATATTTTTTTCGACATTGTCAACTAAGGTCCAGGGCCCAGCAGGTTAATGCAACTATAGAGCGCTTACCCAGTCTTTACAATGCTCCGGGCACTTAAAAATACCACATACATCCCTGGCAGCAACTAACACATAAAACATCAAGGGCACACTACCCCCCCCCCCCTCTCAATATCACAAGATATCGGCATTTTGTTTTATTCATTGAGCTTTCTCAACAAATCTAAAGCAACCGGATTCGTGTAAAAATATATTGAAAAGAGAGTAAGATAGGGAGAGGGTAGGTAAGTATGTACACCATACCACGAGAAAGTGTTGATTTTGTTGTTGTTTTGAAAGACAACCAGGCCAGCAGACGTCACCCCGAGCTGAATGTCGATGTTGCTCTGATCCTACAAATGGAAGGAA
Organism: Dendronotus venustus; assembly: GCA_031834005.1. Taxonomy (NCBI): domain Eukaryota; kingdom Metazoa; phylum Mollusca; class Gastropoda; order Nudibranchia; family Dendronotidae; genus Dendronotus; species Dendronotus venustus. The sequence goes on from JAUEKX010028971.1 coordinate 10,974, forward strand.
AGATGAGAGAGTGGAAACAATCAACAGGGATGTAAATGGCAAATACAAAAATAGTCAGAAATATTTCATACCCCAATGAAAATATCAATGTGGAAACAAAAACTAATGGCTTTTCAGTTGACTTGGATGGTAAAAGTGAAGAGTTACAGGCCAGAATCAAGATACAAAACAAAAGTAAGCCACCAAGTGTTCACTGAAAGACTCTGCATCAGATTAATATCGTCAGGAAGCAGGCATTGAGATTGGTCAATTTAAAAGGTTACACTCTACAAGCATTCTGACAATATCCGTGTCAGCCGGATACCCCTATTTGCAATTAAACTGAGTAAAGAAAATTGTGTGACTGTATCCAAAAGCCTTATACAACCATGACCAGCTTAGATTTGTACCTGTGACCTCAAGATCACGAGGTGAACAGACAGCATAACCCAACTCAATTTACTCTAAAGCAGCTTAGTCTAGTGTGTGTTGCCTATATTTAGTTACCCGAGCATTGTGCAGGTCGACTCCATACATCTCCAGCCGCTTGGCCCTTTCCAGGAAGTTGAACTCAGCATCGGCCGGGGTCTGGCCCCTGCAAGCAAACAACCAAAAACATGGAATACAATACAAAATTACAACGAAAAAAGACACAAGTTAAATCATTTGTTTGAATAATTTACACTATCTTAAAATCTGAGCTAAAACAAACAACTCGTAATGTAACATATTTCCTTTTACGTCCTTGTCTCACAAATGAGAAAACCAGCTCCTCCTAAGTTTGTGTATTTTCTTTATAAAGCAAGGAACTGCAGACAATGCTTAAAACTACCAACCTGTGCTGTTTGTGTTTTTCTGTCACCAGCTTCTCAAACTCGGCCGTCTGATCGGGGATGAAGAGGAAAGACTGTAAGTAGCCATCCTTGTGTTCCTCCGGATTGAAATCACCCAATTCAGCTGATAAACAAACATTGAAAGAAAAAACAAGTTACCTATGATCAACAACAATTTGGTAAATATCTAAAATGTCTTGTTATTTTTTATCAGGCTCCTGACTGGTAAAATAGGATGATGATGATGATGATGATGATGATGATGATGATGATGATGATGATGATGATGATGATGATGATGATGATGACAATTATGATGATGATGATGGCGACAAGATATAATTTATAAAGAAATACCTAAGTTTTCTTCATACTTACACTGCACTGCATAACTGGCAAGCATTGCAGCATTACTTTCAGTACACACTAACTTCCCAGACATGATGTCTCTTTTCACTTGTAGGAAGAAATGGTATCTAGGGAGTGGAAAGGAACAACAGACAGTATCAGTATAGGCATGCATGGTGCACAAAGAACATCTCTATCGAGCTGTATGTTGCTTTCATTAGGTACCCAAAAGTGCGCACAAAGCAAAGCTCAAAATCGCTAATTAGTGCGAGATTTTAAACGTCTTCTTACAACTCTCTGCGCTAACTGGCCGAAAGTGTCATCGGCAGCAAAACATTCTTATCTTATGTAAATTTGAACGGCCTTTCAAATGGTGCAGCAAGTGAAGCTTTACGATTATCAATTCCGCAGCAAATATCAGACATGTATTATCCTACACCTTTTTGGAACAAACCTGGTATATTCCTCAGCCAGTTTGCTGGGATCAGACACATAAAACTTGACACGAAAGAAAAATTCATATTCTGGGCCTGAAAAATAGAAAAAACAAAGTGCATTAGTTTGTTAACAGTGAACACACGGTGATAGTATCTTCCTCCTTACTCCTTATCCACAGCAGTCTATCTCCACAACCACAAACAGTCACATTTGACAATCATGACTTATTCATTACTTACACTATCAGACTATATAAATATAAAGCAATGTTTAGATTCAAACACAAGACCCATCATTGAAGCAGTCAAGACTTTGGGGCTTTTGAAAGGGTGAAAAAGGCTACATTCTCTGTTCACATTCAGCCAAACTGATGCTAATCAACACTTACCCCTGCACTGTTTCTTGATAGTCTTCAAAGGATCCAGCCATCTCTGAGGGAGAAAAAAGGGAAATCAAATTACAGCTATTGTTTCACAATTCTGCATGAGTGGCTTGCTTGGTGTTGGTGGAGAGAATTACACCCATGGAATCAACTGGTTGGTGGACAGCTAGTAGCTAAGCAGTGCAGTACCATTTCTGGTCCACACATTGCCAATTATTGTCAGTGCCAGGTTTCTCTTTATGTTTTTATTTTATGGGGAAAAGAAGGCAATTTACTTCCAGACCTCTATACTAGAATTTGACTATGATTTGTTAACTAATAACAGAAACAGCTTAATTACAAAAGTGAACCAAAAACAATACATTTGAATGAAAAACGAACTCTAAATAAAAATTTACTTTGCATGTGTGAGTTGGCAATGAGAATTAGAAGTGTGAGTGTGTTTGTGTCCGTTGTATGTCTGTGTGTGTACTAGCATGATATGCGTGTGTGTGTACAGTTGTATGAATGTGTGTGTGCGTGTATGTGTATGTTTGTGAACGAACCAGCGTATCGTCGTCGCCAGGAGCCAGGTCCATGTACTGCAGGCCAAAGTAGTCTTTCTCCACCAGCTCCAGGTGCTCAAACACTTTGTCCAGGAGGTGCTGGGCTTTGCCTCGTTTCTATAGAAAGAAAATGTACATTGAATTCATTTCTGATTTCTAAACATGTACAAAATAAAATGCCAAAGTCATTCTAGATAAGTATGCAAATCTGTGTAACTCATGTCAATATGTCATGTAGTTTTCACATACATAATATTGGCAGAATTAGATTTTATTACAGATCAATATATTACTAAGATATTAATGTACAAAGAAGGGGGTACATGAAAGAAGAGGAGTTTGTACAAGGAAAGGGGGAAGGAGGAACACTTACATCCACTTCAAAAGTCTCCACTGTGTCATCCAGAAAGTGCACCACACAGTTGACGGTTTTCGGTGTGCGATCTTGTAAGTGCGCCATTTCTGACGCCCGCACATTGTAACTACCGCTGGAGACCAGTTTCATGGACATGGCTCCCTAAGCTGGGAGGAGAAAAAACAAGAGAAAGAAAGAAAACATTAATCAACATTTTTAGGTTTGGTATTTCTTGTGTGAAGAGAGCATGTCAACACTTTTTTAGCCAGACGATAGTTTGAGATGAGCGAGTAATAGCCCGCAAACTAAAAATAGCAATGCATCCTAGTAATTTGGGTCAAGATAGCAATGCATCCTAGTAATTTGGGTCAAGATAGCAATGCGTCCTAGTAATTTGGGTCAAGATAGCAATGCATCCTAGTAATTTGGGTCAAGATAGCAATGCATCC
>JAUEKX010029081.1:0-14295 GCA_031834005.1 Dendronotus venustus
ATCTAAAAGTTTTGAGTGATCTAGGTACATCATTTTCTGTCGGGGTTCGATTTTCTTATGCAAACGTTTCATGATGCGTAGTTTTAAGAAAATGGCTCGATGATCACTATCGATTAGAGGTAAAGTGGTTCCAGCGTCGGTAATTCTGTGAGCCATTTCACTGTTGGTAATGAAATGGTCAATTTGGTGACCCTTTTTGCTCCTGGGATGGATCCATGTCGTGTAGTTAATTTTCAGAAAGTTGGTTGTTGCGATTTTGAGGTTGTTAATGGATAGATACGAGAGTAAACGTCTTCCTGAGTCGTTGATATGTGGAATTCCGAATTTACCAAGTGGGCAGTTATCAATTCCGGCTGATTGACCCATACTTGAGTTGGTATCGGCTCCAATTATAAGAATGTCGTTCTTATTTTTACGAGAGATACACATAGTTAAACGGTCAAGGAAGTCATTCCATACGCTTTCATGGGAATTACCGACTGGCGCGTAAGCGGATACGATGAAGACACCAACGTCTCTTTTCTGATGGTCTTTCAACAGCAGTCTTATAGCCATTATACGTGCTCCTAAATCAGTATGCGTTTCACAACCAGCAGCGTTCCATGCGATTATTCCGTCTCGATTCAAAACAATGGCTACACCTTGGGAACCTCTTTTATCGGTTTGTAACGATTTTCTCTAGCCCAGACGAGATCAGTTTGTACTGATTGTGCTCGAAAAGTTCACAACCGTTGCACCATGTTTCTTGAAGGCATACTGCAAGTGGGTTCCTTTTTGAAATCACATTGAACAGTTCCTGAAGTCTAGCATCAGACTTTATTCCTCTGACATTTTGCGAAATGATTTGAACTTTCTTGATATTTTTCTTTCGATTATGTTTTGCCATTATGTTCCCTTCGGTTGCGAGCCGTAGAAAAACATCGGAGTTTGATTGTACAGACCTACGATAAGTGGAAGCCCGTAGGGTTTGCAGGACTTATCTTCTCTTGGAAAGCGCAGCTCCTTCTTTCATCGAGATGTCATATCATTCTCCTCTGATGTTGTTCTTGTGGGTGTGGTGTCGTACTGCTCTTAGTATTGTCAGGTTTGACCAACACACCCTTTTTGTATTAGTTAGAATCTTAAAGAAATCTTATACTCAGTGACTAAATGGTTGAGTATTTTTATCTGTATTATATTTATTTATATATATTTATATTACTTATATTTGATATTATAATATTATAAATACATTACATTTCTGTACATATCAACATCAACATATATATTCCAACAAAAATAACTTAACCTGAACCTGCATTTGGAACTTGGCTTGTTGCTTTCCAAAGATTTTACGTCTAATGTTATTTTATTGTTAATTTTGCGTAATATAAAGTTGATTTTATTTTTTTATTAGCATGCAATCACTCAAGATTTTGTTGCCAGTAAGAAGTTCTTTTTTTGGTTGTTCTTCTTTTTGTTCCATAATGTTACAATCCATTCCAACTATTCAAAATTTTCTAATGTTTTCTAAACAAGAGATTCAGGAAATTTTATTATTTTCATCAAAAATGAGGTTGGTTCGTCAAAAAAGTGTCGTCATTTTACTTTCTCTTGAATTGTTGAAGGAATCGATGATGTATATTTTAGGTTCTCGCAAAATGGCTACTCAAGTTAATCATCAGCCTAGTTGGGAAGCTCCTGAATGCGAAGAGGATTGGGGGGCAGGTATAATACTATTTAATTCCTATAAACTCATATAGTGCAAAGACTTTTTACATTAAGGGACATCCACAGTGAAGTGATGACATTTTTGTGAAAGTCTGGTCACTTTTGTGGACTATTAACCCTAAATCCCACTCCCCCAACTATTAAGCACCCGAGAGTAATTGCCTCAGTTGTGAAAAACTGCCTTGCCCAATAGAGCGAGCCAACTTTCATGACAGCTTACTTTGTCAGATCTACTGCTACTGATTTACTGCTGAGAATAGAAAAATGAGTTATATCATCAGGTAGCACTGCCCAAGAACATTTTCATTTTACGTACATCTAAGAATGATCTGATGATTTTAAAAGTAGGGCCACTCAAACCATATGGCCTAAGTTTATGAAAACCAGCATGACAAACCTTATCAAAAGCTATAGAAATCTGAAGGTCAATTGTCCTGGTTTTGCCAGAACCAACTACTGTACGAGAAATTCGATCAGTGATCGCTATTACGATGTTAGCAGTAGATCTTCGGTTACGGAAACTATATTGAGCGTCAGAGGAAAATAACAGAAGTTTCAAGATACTGAACTAAATCTACATTGATAAGGGATTCAAATACTTTACTGACAGAAGGAAAGCAAGAATCTTTGATGCATTTACAGTAGAGTTTTGAGAGCATCAGATATAGTTCCGGCGGGCATTGCTGTGTTCTACACAATAATAGCTAATAGCTGGAAATTTTTAATTTGTAGATTTCTTACCTTCTTCACATTCATAGAAATTGAAGAGGACCCTGGGCAAGGTTTTTCACTAGACCATCGCAAAGCAATGCCCATACATCTTTATACGCAATCACCAAAAAAGAATGAACCACCAGGTGCTTATGCTTACGATGATGATTATGATGAAGAATATAACGATGATGACTATTACTACAACGACGATGACCAAGCAGAAGACACTGGTGAAACAGATAAACTTTCTGTTTTGCAAGAAGAGTTGCTCCCAGAAAAACCTCAGAATTGGGAAAAGTAAGTTTCTGAAAAAAAAACCGTGTGTGCCAAAAAAGTCAAGTTAGTTGATCTGGAGCTTAAGTAAGAATAGAAATCCAGTTTTATAACTTATAGTATTTCTATCATCTTATTTAGTATGACCAAAACACAAAAGAAAAATTACAAAAGGAGGTATCAAGCACAAAGAAAAAGAATGGACGAAGAAGGAGTGACCGAAGAAAACTTTGCTCCGTATGTATAAGTTTATACTCCATGTAATTTATATTTTTCTTAGATGTTAATTTAAATATATTACATTATGACGCAGCTCTCTGGAGAGCTTAGACTGGGAAATGGTAGATATTGAATTGAATCCCTGAGCCCTGTCAAGGCAATAAGATTCACAAAATTCTTGTCTTCTCTTGAATGAACGAGCACAATACTTTTTGATGGACAAAATATAAAATAAAAATATGTGAAACTACCATCCATATCGTCGGAGTTCATGTATAATAAATCAACTTATTTAAATTTCATAATTTCACAATTTCAAAGAAATTATCCCAAACAAAAATAAAAAGTACGATATATTTTTAAAGATCTCTTAGTCCTTTATTAATATTTCATTGGAGTGGGAATCCCTAATTTTCTACGCATTAAGTTAGGAGTTTCTAATTTTATAAATAATTTTCTTTTCTTAATTTAAGTGTTAAAGATCCACATCTTTGGACAGAACAACAGAGAGTCGCCAGATTGAATGTCATCAAAGCAAGATTTCCTTTAGCGCCGGACAAGCAAAATGGTAACGTAAAACCTCTAATTCTTTTTTTTGAAGACTTGCTTGAATTTATTAAATACTTTAATGTGCTAAATATTATTTCTGCTTCCAATTGTCACACCTTTCGACCACTTCAAAATAGAGATTGATACTCGACCGATATTTCATTTGCTTTGCAATGATGTTTTTGACAAACAAGTTTTCGAACGAATTTGAAAATTTTGACTTAAATTTGTAAAATTCCAAAAGGTGCTGGCACTTTAAAGGTTAATTTTATGATCTAAAAGTCACAAATGAGGTTAGTCAATCGAGCCTAATTTCGTTTTTGTAATGGTGTTGGAGATTGGGTTCAAATAGCAGACTTCTTGTTAATGCACTGGTTTACGTAATATAAGATTAAAATTTTTAGATACTACAAAGTTTTACTTTATTTTTTGTATTCAAATAATGTTTTTGCTTCCTCTTCTAATGTTTCCTTTGGTTATTATGTAATTATTATTATTATAATATTATTTTTGAGACAGAAATTTGTGTTTTAAAGTTTCCGGAGGAATTTGTCAAATAATCTCTCTCTCTCTCTCTCTCTCTCTTTTCTTTTTTATGTTAGCTCAAAGATTTGATTATGCAAGTTTACTTAATATTGTATGCCAAAAATGCAAGCTTCACACACCCAAGTTTGCTGAGTGCCCTGGAGAGCAGGGTGGGTTTGGTTACGAGTGTCGTATTGGTCAAAATAAGTTTAAAGGGTACGAGTTCTGCACTACCAAGAAAGATGCAAAACACGAATGCGCTCGGTGGGCACTTCTTGGAATGGAGATACCTGGCGTAGGTAAGATAATTTTTTTTTTTACTAAGAACATAAAACAAAAAACTAAATAGCCTCAAGACAATTTTTGTTTCATTGAGATAAATAGTTTTATCAAGAGTAAAAGGGGCAAGTATTTATAAAAAAATGTTACGTTTATGCTTTTGTGCATAACAGGATTGTATTATTAAAGAATAAGACAATAATTATAAATAATTATAAATATAAATTCCGTAATTAGTCAACACATATAATGTATTGAGGAGAACATCTTTTAAACGTCTTATATACTTTTGACCTTAATTTATAAATTACTTATTAGTTCGTACTTATTAAAGTCCGCGAATTTCCATGATATTGACCATCCTGAACTATGCAAATCGCGAATATTTCTCCCCTTAAGGCACGGTACATATAGAATGTTTTAAAATGCTGAAACATATTAAGAAGTGAAAATAGTGATTCGTTGTTAAGACAGAATTGTGCATTCACGAGAAAGTGATTTTGAAAATAGAAACTAATTAAGACTCAGAGCGAATACAAATCCAGAAAGTGTGTGACCCTTTTTTTTCATTTACGAAAATCAACCAATTATCGTTGGGAAAACATGCTGACTTTCGCTTAATTGAAAAAAAGCATTGGTCACCACCAGTTATTTAGATGCGTCCACAAAAGTATCGAACTGTGCATATAATAATATACTTACAATGAACTTTAATAATTTATTCTCAAGCGAAATTACCATTTCTGTTTTTAAGCGTGACAGTTAAATTATAAATATCCATGTCGAAAATTTTGATTTACCGTTGATATTGCTTTCTGAACTGTGGTTCTACCTGATTATAGTTTTATTTATTCAAACTTTTAAGTGATAGTCTGAGAGTTTTATGTGCAAAATTCTTGATCAAGAATCCAGTTCAATCTCCATATGCTTTGGCGTAAAAGAGGTTCAACCTTCGGATCAAATTGACTGCCCTTTCGTTGCTTTTCTATTACACCACAAGTAATTGCTTCTCGACCATCTTTAAAGGGATAATTTTTCAGTGGTAGATGGTCAATTTTTAGGTCGTTTTTCATATCCTCGGCACATCCATCTGATACTTCAATTTCTTGCTTTTTCATTGCATCAAGGGTAGTGGTTTCCCCTGGATTGATTTCATTTCTTTTTCTTTCTCCCTTCACTGCGATATGAAGAAGTTTATCGAATTCTTTAACTCCTTCATTGATAATTGGATAATACTTTTCTGGTATCAGCTGAATTTCTTCATCTGGGACTTCACCAAAGAACTCTACATCTCCTTTTAAAAGAAGCTTCTCTTCGTTCAACCAAAAATGAATCGTCACCACTTTCGCTTTATTTTGTTTACGTTTTTTACTTTTTTTGTCACGTCTTGGTTCGTTGAAGGTGGAATTTGGTGTTTTATATACTTTCTTCCTTCTCTTTTCTTTTGGCGAGTCTTGCCAAAGGACAGGCATCGTCACTGGCGATATAACATCTTCTTTCACTATTTCGTACTTGATCAGCTCGTATTCTTCGGCATAAGATGTTCGCTGTAACACTTTCATGATTTTGTTGAACAATTTCACCAGCAATTCCACTGATGGTGTGTGACGTCTGGCTTTTTGGGTTATGAACAGATTAGTGATGGACTCCAGTGGAAGATGCTTCTCGCCTTCTATCCATATATCAATTGGAAAGAAGAACTCTTCATAGCAACACACTAAGAAAAAAAGGGGAAGAGAAGAGTTTAGGTGATTTAATTGTTTGAATACTTTAAAACATTTTTAGAAATTGTAATCTTTGGAGCAATCAGTTATCATTTTCTTACAAGAGCTTTTTTCTTAACTAAATAGGTCACTTACAGTAAGAGTCTGTGCATCTACATAATTTGCTCGAGTTCAGGAACCTCTGCAATTCAATACTTGGTTTACGCTTCAGGGTTTCCAAAAATCTTGCGCCCCATTCGTTTTTGGCTTCCAAGAGAAAAGTGATAGTATTCTCATCTTTGTCGTTGTCATCCCTGGCAGCAATTTGAGATTTACAAATGTATCCTTCAAATTCTTTCATAATCTCTTGGTTGATGGCTGGTAGCATTGATTGGATTTGGAAGACCTCTTCACTTGAAAATATTTCACCAGACTTCCTACATAGCTTCATGTAAACAATGATAGAACCTAATTCCCATGCAATTAGCTTGATGGAGTCAACGTAGGGCAGCTTAGCTTGTACTATTGTTTCCATATGGTTCCATAATTCCTTTGAGAGTTCACTTCGCCCATTTTTGAAATCCTTTGGAAATTGATGTGACTGCGATTGCTCGACTTCAAACTTTAAAACAAGAGAGTCCAAACCACTAGAAGTTAATCTTGGTGTTTTGTTCTCAGAGTGAATCCCATTCATGATAATATCGAAGCCATTTGATTCGGGACGATCTTCCCAGCTTTCTTTGAAGTGCCTTTCTATCTTATCAGCCATCTTGGAATGCATATGGAATTCTTCGGGTTTTTTAAAAATATACTTTACCAAGATCTTCAGACTCTTCAAACTCAGCTTGTCCATTTTTGCATTTAACTCCTCGGTGTCTTTTGATATTTGAAGAAGATGCTCAGTTGTCAGAAACTTGTTGATTTGATTTCCATAGATGCTCAACACTTCTCCTGTGGTCATCCGGTCGATATTTAATAAAGCCTGTTGCTGTTTCATTAGTTGACGTTTCGTAAACTTTGGATCATTCTTTCCTAGATACTTCAACACAGTCTCCGTTGCATAGCAAATAGTGTCTCTCACCAGTTCCCAGGAGGAGCAATAAGCAGGAAGTTGTTCGTAAAAAAAGCTGTTGTTGTCCATGTCATTGTATTGTACTTCAGTAGAATGCATCGTCATATTTCTGAAAGCAAGGATCATATGAAGGGACAAGCGTAACTCTTGCTCTTCACAGATACCAACGATTTCTTCTTCGGTTAGCTTTTTGTAGAGATGGTCGCGGTTCTTAAGTCCCTTTATTTTCAGAAAACAATATAAACATGTACCACATTCTTTGCAACACACGCGCTTGTTATTGCTGCATTCATTTACATCGGTTTCACAATCTTGGCATTCATGAGAACACTTTGTTTCAGTGAGACAGCATTTATCCTTGATACATTTTTCTTTTTCACATTTTGAGCACTTGTGATCACAGTTGGTACAGCATGTCTGATTCTTCATGTGATTTTTATCTTTACAAGTGAGACTGCTTCTATTATTTTCATCTGAGGTGGAAAATTCACCAATCTTGCGAAGAATTTTAACACACCCAGAGAGATCCAATGATGAGATATCGATGGAAGCATGGATGGTTTCTGATTGATGATACAAAACTTGTTTTGTTGACGGATTCAAGGATTGAGTAATTTTTTTCGTCTGTTTTTGGTTTGAATTCAAGATTAGACTTAGGGCTTCTTCAGGTTTTTTTAGGTCTGGTTTCAATTTTAATGAGAGGCAAGCAAGAAGGTCTTGAACAGCAGTTTGTGCAATTGATAAGATGGCGTATGAACGTAGCTGATGTGTATCCTTTTTTTCTAATTCCCCCATTGTGTTTACTAGAAATGGAAAATAAGTCCACCGTTTTAATGGACGAGGAGTGACTGAATAGGAAATTTAAATTTTTATTTAATAAGATATATAATATTTAAAAAACATAATCTTTTGACACACAGGTGTTGAGTTCGATATGCGGTACAACAAAGAAGAAAGTGGTGTTTTATATCGAATGTTTTCACTTATGGTATGTCAAAATTTGAAAAGAATAAATCAAGTCAAATTTGCATTTTTAGAGATTTTTAGTCATGGTAAACTCATTTAAACACATTAATTAATTTATTTATTTATTTAAAGGATTTTTTTTAATCAAATTAACTTTTGAATGTCGTTTTTCCGTGTGTAGCTGAACAAAGTTTGAGGTATCTAGGCGAGCAGAAGAACGATCTTATGAGATTCTTAGTTTGTTTATCGTTTGATAAAAAAAAAAAAACTCACCAATTTTCGAATTATGATTTGTGAAAGTGATATGGTTAATATGTTGGTATGAAGATGGTGCGAATAAGTGTCACAAGGTGGTGAGTTACATTTTGGTACGAAATTATTTGAAAAGTATCAAAATATATACCAAACACGGTATATATTGAAAAAAAAATTTGTTTAAAAATTGTACCATGGCGATAGTTAGTTATGAATGAAAACGCATTCTCATTTATTTCAATGAATGATGTAATGAGTGTCTTTGAGTCGATTGAATTATTTTTAGCTTCTAGAAGATTTACAATTATGTTATTTTTCCTTGAACTAGTTAATTTTTTATAATGTTGGATTTTGATGGAATTTGTTCCTTACGAATTGATTTAAATGAAACCTTAATAGAAACAAAAATTATGTTGTGTTTACTAGATGTTTACATTATTTAATAAGATTTCATAATATTTTTTGCGTATCCAATTCGTCAATAAACTAGGATAGGATTCGGGAAAAATCACGAAAAATTTCCCAAAATAAAATGTATGTAAGTAATATAAATAATTTACGTATATAATTATTCATAATTATGCTTTCAAGTAAAAAAACGTTGGATAATTCCCTAATGATTCAATGAAATGAATGACTGAAAGGAACCTTTACTGATGTTAATATCAAAATATGAAATTTACTGACGTATTAATTTCTGGAAATTTCATCAGCAGACTATCTTTATCACTATGGCGTAATCTTTGCTTGTTTCGGTGAAACAGAAAAAAAAGCGTGTACCAAAAACTTTCCATGCTTTGAACTATCAGTTATACTGATGATTTTTTTGCTACCGTTTATAACATATCAGTTCTTTTTCTTCGTTTTATCCTTCGCCAGTCTGTCATAACGTTAGAACAACGTTGCATGGACATTGAAGTAACTTCTCGAATTCGATTTTCTATTATTTAAAAACATCCGTGATTCACACATTCTAACTTCTTTTTGTAATTATTGTATATAATTTGAACTATTCACTATTTATAATTTAATTAAGTAAAAATTCATGAAGAATTTTCAGTTTAATTTTAAGTTTAAGCTATTCTTGCAAAAGTTATTTTTATCTATAAAAATAGCGTGTTACCGAAATTTCTTTAAAACCTCGGCACACAAAGTTAGAATGACGCTAATTAGATGTTGTTACGACCCCAAAACGTAAAAACAACGTTGTAACGACGTCGCTCTGACGTCGTGTACCAGCTTGGCTCTTGCATCCAAACCATTTATACCTTTCTTGTTATTTTACAGATGGTGAACAGGATCTTAAGTCTGGACCTCAACAGAAACCTGTACATCCAAGAGAGGCTGAGCAACTACAACAGATGAGAGAAGCAGATGAAGTAGGGCGGCTGATGGCTGCCAACATGTACCCAAAACAGAAAAACGTTACACCACTCAGACAGCCTCGCATGCAGGCAAAAGTAAATTGCTCTTATAACAAACGTGTGATTTAAATAAGTTTTATACCGGGATTTCTAATATTGCTAAACTTATATTGTTGCTATGGTTGGCGTTGCCAAACATACGAAGCAAATATTTTGGAAATTGGGTGGTAATTAAAGGGTTTAAAAAAATAGAATTTCTTTCATGAGATTTTTAAAAAAATCTTGAGGTTTAACATACGCATGTCCATGTGTTAAAACATTTTAAAAACATGCATGTTAAAACATTTGCTAAGTTGAATGTGTAAAGTGTTAGATTTTTGTTTTTTTGTTCTTTTATTGAAATGGCTGTGTGTATTTGTAACTACAAAAAGTAAACTCTAATATTGAACATTATCTTTAATAGTCACCTGCACAATCCCCTTTACACCAACAACAACAATCTCTGCAACATCAGCAACATCAATATCAACAACAGCAAAATCAACAACAGCAACATCCATATCAACAACAGCAACATCAACAACAGCAGCAGCAGCAAACGAGAGGATGGGGTCAAGCACCACAAAACATCAACCCGCCACCTGGTTTTGGTGGAGCGAGACCTTCAAACCCTCAATCACCTCCTTCTCAACAACAAAATAGACAACCAGCTAGTCTAAGAAGCTGGGGTCAAGGTCCACCTCAACCAACTGCACCTGTTAATGATATGCAACATTTGTCTTTGGGAGGTGATGTAAGTGATTTGTAAGGCGAAGTTTGATCTCAATAATTTGAAAAATAACCTCGAAAATACGTTTCTGATATGTTTTCTTTTACACAGTCATCCTAATGACTCCACCACTTCAGAAAATCCGAAATTCTTGAACGATTTCTGTCTGACAGTTTACTGTTTGTTTGCTCACTGCTTGTTTTGATATTTTACTTTTGTTTTTCTGGTTCTTTATAGGATTTCCCAGCACTCGGTGGAGTTGGTAACAGTAACACAAAAAAAGGAAATTCACAAGGTGCGTAGAAACATGGAATAACAAATATGAAATACCGAAAAAAGCTTTTTCAGCTAACAAACGATCGTGGATTTTGAGTTTCGTGAAATCAATGGGCCCCACAAATTAAAAAAACATGTTGCATGACATTTCCCAATGTTTTCTATTTTAATGTGTATTTTCAACTTTTAGGGTACACGAAATTTTTCGATATATATACTCTTGCTACATTAGACATTTCACAATTAGACATTTCTCCCCAAAATGAAACTTTTTACAAGTGAAAATCATAGCGATAGAGTAATGACTTGGAGTTTCTTGTAACTAACTTCAAGATGTTTATCTTATGTTATTACAGGTGTAAAGAAATCAACTGGGCGTGGGCGTGGCAGAGGGCGTGGAACTACAATGAAACTGTGAATTCAACATGAAGACTTTCTATATGAATTTAGAAGGCAAACAAAACAGGGCAGACATATTTTATAAAATGCGAGAGTAAACAGTTGGAAACCACAGCAAAGCGACAGAGGCTCAATAGCAGACACATTAATATTGGTCTATTGCCAATTACTGAGATACCTGACCTAGTGAAAAAAAGAACTAGAAGTGGTGTAACAAAGAAGAAAAAGAAGAAAAAAACGAAAAGAATGAAGAAGAATTCGCCTTTCAAGCTAGTCGATGTTATACCTATATACTATACCTTTAACTGTTGTTTTAACTTTGTTTTACTTTCTTCACTTTCCTTGTACCCCCAAGCTAACTCCCAATTGTATAACCTTGATTTACTGTAGTATCCTACACCCGTTATTAGTCATTGGGAATTGCGACACTCTTTTTCTAACTCTATTTACTTCTCAGTCAGCATTTAAACGACGTTCTATAGACGTGATCACCGCCCCCGAGGTAACTTGGCGCCCTCACGAAATGAATACATGACTTTGTTTAGAACAAAAAGAAAAATGCATTATTTAATATAATCAGCATGGTACAAGACACGCGATGCAGAATACTGGAAAGAGAACTCGCCTTAAAATATTAATTACATTTAATCTAATGATTTTCGCGAATTGTTCAAAGAAATCATCTAAGTAGTAGTATTTTTTTAAATGTTTTTCTTATAAAGAAAAGTGTATGTGAGATCAGATTGAAAATAATTTGAAAGGGAATACTTTCTTATCTTGAAGTACCGATAGGATTTTTTGTAATTCATGTTTTGATTTTTAGTGTTTTATTATTTAATAGTAATGATCTACTACTGTAGATAGTTTTTATTTTTGGAAAGAGAACTACTTTGAAATAAATTTGTTTTATTTGTTAACATAAATCTATATTTATTTATTTTTGTCCAAGAAGAGGGTTTTGCATATATTTGCAGTTCGTAAACGTACAGTTTTCGCTTGAGTTTATTTTACAAATTAGTATTCCTTTTTGGAAAAACAAAATGTATTTTTTTAGTTTGACAGGAAATAGAGAAGGACAATTAATTTGCTCATTTAAATAAAAAGCCTGTTTTGAACGTTCATTCATTTTCAATAAATTTGAATAAAGTAAAACCATCTGATAAAACACATTTTTGTGTCTTCATTGCACCGTATTAATGTTACATGGGTCTTCCCTTTTGACTGAATGATTGTTTGTGGGGCTTCTCGTTTTTATTATTTTCGTTTACAACCCTCCTATACAGTTATATGTACATACAAGGTTTAAAATTGGAAATAAAGTCAGGATAAAGAAAATTAAAAAAAATATATAAAGTTGATTATAAACGTTGATTTCTTTACGAAAATATTTACACTTTGGTCAATCAAAATCCAACTATTCCCTCCAATAAGCGAATAATTGGATTATAATAAATATTTCTATGGCAGGTTGATGCAGATTTGAAAGGGCAAAAATTTTGATATGATAAAAAATTATATATGCACTTGAAATATATGATAGAACTGTCCCTTTTTACCAGATCACCATCATTTATGAACTAATGTTATTAATTTTAATATCAGAGCTTTGCAGCCATCCAAATAAATAATTGGTTATTCTTCATCGCCATCTTGATCACCGAAAGATAACAGTTTTGTATTTTTTACTTTCTTCATTTTACTTTTCTTCTTCTTTGGCTGTTCTTCATCATTTTTGTTAGGTTTTTTGAATGTCATTTTTGCATCATCGTTGCCTTTATCTAGAAATTAGAAGAGATTTAATATTTATTACCACAGTATATATAAGATTGCAATATTCTGATTCTGTCCTTCCTACATATTTGCAGTAACTATATATATATATAGATATATACTGCTAATTTTTTACTGTTTGCGGTGTTTTTCCTGATCATGATGATGCTATAAAAAACATATATAAAATATATCATATACATAGATACACACATAATCTAGTACTTTCTTCCAAGGAGGGTGCAATATATATCATGAATAGGATCTGGAAATTAATTAAACTTACCATTATCATCTTCTGTGAGTGCTCTTTTATTTTTTGATCCCTCTATTCTAACATCTGCTGATTCACCGTACGATTCTTTGAGAAATGTTGCTGCTTCTTCTTCGCTTACACCTGAAGTAATACACACTAAAGGAGTTTCATCTTCTCGTTCTTCATCTTCGTCATCATTACTCTTTGAGTTTTTCTTTTTTGAATCTACTGTTGGAGACTCCCTCTGATTTGTCTGTTCTTTAAATTCTTGAATGAACTTCGGAACTGGCTGCTTAACCCATTCTATCTTCTCTTTACCTAATTTGAAAAACAAAATTAAGTCAGTCAAATATTAGTGTTTAAAAACGCACAGCTAGCTAGCTAAATATAGAAAGTTAAACATTTTCATGCACACGAACCTCCGCCTGCTCCCGCCGACATTTTGAAAATAGAGTATTGTCTCGATGTTCTTTGCGTACAGCATTTTCGACATAGATGAATAAAAAAACTTCGACAGAACATCGGTTCTGTTCAACTCGCATGAATAATCAAGTCCAATATAAACAAACATTTTTGACTGCTCTTATCGACGTCGCCAGTTCAGACAGATGGCCACAATTACACAGCAAGACCTTCTTATTCTTCCTTGTTTTATTTTTTATAGTTTATAGATGGAAATAAGCTCTTTCTATCTATTCCTAAAGTAGTCTAAAGATCTGATGATGTAAACTTTTTATGTTTTCTGTGGTTCACTATGCCTATCGCCAAAGTACCTGTTGTTCATAAATTTGGAATAATCTCTCGATCTCATCAAGAAGAAATTCAAGAGTCTATTTTAACACAACAGACAAAAAAAAGATCTGATCAATCATCATTGTTTTCTCGTTCAACCCCAGACTCTAGCCATGAAAACAGGTTGGTACTTACATATTTTTTGATAAGAACCTTGAGTCTGAGCTGAGGTTTTACTAAAAACTAAGAACAAAATAAGAACATCCTCGACTTACTCCTCTATCTATCTTTTTTATATGCAGTATATATATATAGCCTTCAATTTTTTGATCTTGGAATTATGGAATTTGTTTACCTGGTGCCTGTATATTTTGATAATATATAATACTGGTTTTTGTTATATATATATACATATATATATATATATATAACAAAAACCAGTATTATATATTATCAAAATATAC
>JAUEKX010029192.1:0-14288 GCA_031834005.1 Dendronotus venustus
ACTCATCACTGTATTTCCACGTCTGTAAAACCAATTTCCTAAAAGGATGAATAAAGTTTATATTATTATATTATTATTAAATACATGTGTTACAAATTACTAGCTTTTTCTATTCCCTGATATCTTATTTGTTGGTCATTATACTTTTTACTCTGCAAACATTATTTATAATTAGTTACGGAGCCATTACTGAAAGCTTTTAAGTTAAGAATACTAGTACCTTAATCATGATATAATATAAGAGATTGAAGAAGAAAGTGCCTCTTTTGTTTGAAAGCTTGGAACAATGTCTATCCAGAACAGATGCAGCGAAAACTCTTATAGGTATAAATATATCGTATATTATACATAAATACATATCACTTCAGATATTTTAAAAATAGATTCCTACTACCTGGATATATATTGAGCCACATATTTTGCTGTTTCAAAAATGTTGTTTTTACTGTTCAGGATTGTATTTCCGATTCCCTGAGTTACATGGGCTGAACTTCTTTCACACTTGGTTTGAGTGGCATCTCTCTATGTAATGATTTATTGATTCCGTTTACCAGTTGTATTGCTGTACCTATCTAAATATGTTTTACTTTTTATATTTACTTCTTGCAATTTTTTCTGTTTCTTTTGCTATCAAAAAACAACTCTGTAAATTCTACTTTCATTTCGGGATTTTGTTTTCTTGATACTGTAAAATAAATCGAAATTTTGATATAATTGATGACCTTGCTGGCATTCAGAATTCCATTTCAAATTGCAGTCTTTAGAATTTACGTCCATTTCATCACATATCATATCATGTACCGGTACCCTTGGATTATCTATGATACAGGTGACTCCTCTGCTTTGTACTGAAAAAGATCACCTGCTTGCCATAGCTCTTGATCCATAGTATTTCCCGGCTCTGTGTTTTGTCATATAGGTGGTTATTGGGGCATCTACCTCATTCATCATTTAAACTAGGTATGGAGCTGGGTGCCGACAATGCTGACGCAGTATAAAGCATTGGATAACAGAATAAAACAAGAAAAACTGAACAACATGAAACAGTTTAAAAGTATACAAACTGCCCTTAACACACACAACACTATTCAATCATGTCTTTGTTCCAATATTTTTCTCTAGAGCTTGAATATTACGTTTGGAACAATCTTCCATTCTCCGGTGTCGATCGGACTGTTAACGCCAACACACGTAGAGATCTAGTCAGTTCGGAACCAGTACTACGGTACTTTAGGTACCATACTACTAGTCCCAATGCTACTGGCTACTATTTTTGTGGTTGTAGGCAGTCTTGTGGATGAGAAGAGTGCGCCCTTATACTTATATTCTGGCAAGATTGTGATGTAGAGACAGATGTTGGTTCGAAACCACAGCAGTGACAAATATTCTTATTATTATCATTGTTCTCTTCTTTATTTAATTAAGGCTTTGTCTTTCGGCACTGGTCATTACTTCCAGCCATGGACCAGCTACACATCTCATTCCTTTTTACGCGGAAAGAAAATGTCAAGGTGGGAACTTCTTTTTATAGTCTATCTCTCATAGGCAGTCAAGCAATAAGAACGCATTCCTCCAACCCAAATTTACACAAACTGGACTACCAGGTAGTGGGCAACAAATAAGAACAAGAGGGATATCTTCACCTCCAACCACATTGCCACTGACACTAAGAGAGGAAGAAGAATACAGTGGAACTTGGATACAACAAGCTCGGATTGAACGAGACCTTGCATCCAACGAGGTATATTCTAATCCCCCTTTGATCACATTATGCTTCCCTCCCCCTCGCATTCGACGAGACCTCGGATCCAACGAGAATAACCAGGCAGTCCCGACGACCTCGTTGTATCTGAGTTTTACTGCATCTAAGACAGAATCACAAAATACAAAGATAAGAGTGAAAGGAAGTCAGCAGCCTAGTGGTCAGTGTATCCGCCTAGAGATAGAAGGGTCAGAGGTTCAAATCTGACTGAGTGTGACATTGAGTCCTTGGGAAAGATCCTTTACACAATTTTCCTCATCCTATCCGAGATGGATGTAAAATTGTTTGTCTCTCACTGTCTCTCTCTCTTTATGTTACTAACAGACACACTGATACTGATATAATACTGATAAAAAAGTAAACCCACATAATGTTTTTCACCCAAAGCATTTATTGCAAAACAAAAGGTAGAGGAAACAAAGTAATTGAAATTTATATAATAATCAAGTAACAAACTGTTACTGTTAAATCACTTCGACCTCGAAGGGGCATATCAGTGCTGAAAAAGTAAGTTGATAGTTTCAGTTAAAAGATAAGAGACAGGAGTAGATTGTTTGTGTGAAGGGAGTAGGTACACATAACAAGGAACAACATTGACAGCATAATAACATCTAACATGGCATGGCAATACATAGAGAGATCTACATTCAATGTATACACTACATAGGATGCAATACATCAAACGGAGATGATTTACAAGAAAAAAAGAAACATTGCATAAAAAGGACAACAGACAACACATGACAAGTTGGCGTTGGGATAGGGATAAGAATTGACGAAAGAGAGCATGATAGAAGATAAAGCAAGTGGGGGACAAGATGCCACCACAGCAACCGAAAAGAGAAGTGTAAACCATCGACAGCAACGCCCTTTTAGTCTGCTCTTACGACACGCAGTAAGCACACGTTGGGTCTATTCTTGTCTCTGGTGAGGAACCCTACAGGGGGGCAGTGCTGAACAAGTAAATGGATAGTTTCAGCGAAAAGATACGAAACAGAATTTAGAAGAGATTGTTTGTGTGAAGAGAGCACATTGAGAACAAGTATCTCGACATAAATCATTGGAATGTCATTGATATCACATTAACACTTATACGCTGTATTTATTATACAAAAATAGAATTTACCAAGTAGGTCCACTGATAACATAGAAGAATATCATCTACGTCATACTAACATACACATCCACAAATCTATCAATACAAGAGTTGATGGAACGAAAGATGACAGAAAACATTGATAGTACTAATAGTATAGTGGGTGATAAGATGCCGCCCACAGCAACCAAACAAAACAAAAGCAGCCCCTAGACGACACCACCATTCCTATTCAATCACCTCTTACAACACATTGGCAGTACGGTGGGTCTATTCTTACATCGTCTCTATTGACAAACTCAGGATCCACAGGGGTGTTTTACAATCAACATGTACCGGTACATTCTGACATGTTACAAAGACAACAAAAATGTTGAGTAAAGTATTTTTTGTTTTGCTTTAAGAGTTTTACGACCCTTCCTTGTCATAAATGAAACAACACTAGGACCTCATCACAGACATAGATCTATAAATCTATCTATTCAGTACTCTCAACAATGTCCAAGATACAAGATAAAACAAGATAAAAAGTACCACACCAACAACAGTAGATCATTTTTTAAAGAAAAGGAAGAGACACAAAATTGAAGCTGATGAATCAAATATCAGTCTTAGCAAGAAAAAACAACTCCAAAACAGAAAGGGAGCCACACTGAAAGGGAAAAAGAGACTATTATTATGTATAATTATAATACAAGTACAAATGAAGGAAGGAAGGAGTACCAGTATGCTAATACTAGATTGGTAACATATATATATATTATATTCCTTTATCAATCCTCCAAGTCCTTTCCAACCACATACTTCATAGGAATGTGACGTAACCATCCCTTATCACACACTTGTTTATCAATTTCCCTTATGGGCAATAATAAATTATCATTATCATTATTATTATGTATTATCATTACGAGAAACATAACCTGTTCTACGAACATGAGACTATGCATGTCTAATCCAGGTACGCACTACCTGTAATCATCGATTCTTTCTGGTGTATTATTGAATCAAATCACAGACAAAAGGGAAAACCCGATGACACACATCATCACACAGGTTTAAACATTGCTGTTCATAATTTCTTCATAGCTATCTATATATACATAGAACAAAAGAGTTAAAACAAAATACTGGGGGAAGAAAAAAAGTCACAATGATCAAAGAGAAAATAAGATTGAGGTTAAAACTAAATCTTGTAATATCCTAATAACTTTGTTGTTTGTTTATTAGTTTATTTGTATGTTAGAAGTTTTATGGCACTTCGACAGAAAAGTAAGTTGATATTTGTTTGTTTTAGAGTTTTACAGCACTACAGCTTCCAATGATCAAATCAGTACCGAAAAAGTAAATCGATAGTTTCAGAAAAGATAAGAAACAAAAGTAGATTTCTTTGTGTGGAGAGAGTACATATCATGGAGCAACATTGACATCATATAAACATATCTAACATATATACAAATATAAAATAACCATACAATGTAGTAGGGTACATAGGGCCTACATAGATAACAAAATATCATCAATGGGTGGAATGAGCATACTCATTTCCTAATTGAAAACAACACAGCATTTACTGTGTCCAGTAAGTTGTTTGTCTCAGTTAAATATAAAAGATTATAAAATGGAAGAAGATAGTTTGTATGAAGAGAGAACATTGAGAACAAAAATAATAATAAACGAAGTAGCAGTGTATATGATATCATATCATGGAACATTATCGAGGTGATAACGTATCTGACCTCTACAAATCAAAAACAAACTGAGTACCTTACATAGATACACATATTGCTTTCAAAATAATTTCGGAATATCAGGCTGATGATATGTAGTGGGAAGCAGGAACTTGAACAAGAACAAGATACATTCGACAGAGAATATAGCAAACCAAGCAAATTAAATGCCAAATCATTGAATAAATCAAAATGGTTGATCAATGAAAACATCAATATGATAATAAGAAGTGTTAAGTAGATCAAGAATCAATTTTTTTCCTTGGAAACGCTATGATAGTATAAGGGGTGCAAGTGGAAATATGTTCTGAAACATTTACGGTGAGCAAATGTCCTCTATATTTTGAAGCTTTTCCTAACATTTTAGGGGGTAATGTGAATTGCATTACAATCAAACATTTGCTACGCAACGTCAACAAAACGCACCTAGTAAGATGTGCTTAATACATACCACCATGTTGTTTCGCGAGATGGGAGTAACATTTTTGCGAGTCTTCAAATATTTGACAGCACAACCAACAAAACACAACCTTACAACTATCGCAGCGCATTTTGTTACAACCCTCTATCTTTTCTATCGGGGTTTTACATTTGGGGCAAATCTTTCTCTTCTCGGGATCAACCCTGCTCCAGCGATCCAACGCCTCTTCCGATGAAGTGGCGCTTTTTGCCATCTGGCACGAGACTCCGGTGTGGAAAGGAACGTGACACGAGCTACAGGTGCTGGCAAAACATGCGGCGCAGTTAAAGTCGGAGCCATTGGGGTCATCGGTCACCTGGTACACGACCGGGCAGTTTGGAGTCGGACAAAACTTGTACTTGTCGGGCTGTGTGCTGACACAGGAGTTCAAGGACACACTGACCAGCTTGTCCTCGGTCACCCACTTCTTGTGGAGAATATATCGGACATCCTTCCACACAAACTCGTGGCCGCAGTTTTCCTCAGCACACACCAGAGGCAACTGGTTGCTTTGTAGACAGACGACGGCCTGGTGTTCTAGGCAGGCGATACAGTACGCATGGCCGCACGCTTCCATACGATACAACATATCTTTGCTGTCTACGGGCTCCATGCAAACAACGCACTCAGACAGTGAGTTCGCATTTTTGGGGGCACCCTCGTTCTTTAGAGACTCTTCCATGGCTAACAGAAAGGTTTGCAGATTTTCCACGTCTGTTTCAGACCCGGCACAGTTGAGGGTGTGTGTTTTCCAGTTGACAGAGATTGAACTCAACTGGTACTCTGTTCTCAGGCCCTCCAGGAGGGGACCGAATTGAGTCATCAGATTCTTCATCATTCCCGGAGGCTTTCTAGGACCCTTCAGTCTGAACAGTTGCTTTTTCATCGACTGGTTATCGGACAAATATTTATTTATCTCTATCATGGCTAGACTGTAACTTTTCCCATACATGTGAATTTTTTGCGTCCTTACGTCCGCCATGATGACACAGCCAGTGCCTCTTTGGACATCCTTCAAGAAGTCCTGTCCTGCTTTGGACAACAAGCACTGACACGCTTCCGAGACACTACAGTCTATTACCTCCCCTTGAAGTTCTTTCATAATGCACTCCCTTGCTTTCACGATTCCTTCAGGTTTGTCGCATTTGATTGAAATGGCGTCGTTTTCTTTCAACTTCTTCCATTCAAACTCTACACCCAAATCTTTATTCATGCATTTGAACAACTCGTTCATTTGATCTTCGCAGGCTGATTTGACTCTCTTGGGCACGAGTATAACGGTCTTGAGAGACGGGGCGATTTTCACACTCTGCCCGTTCATGTGTATTCTGCCATCCAGTCTGCGGCAAATGTAGAAACCTCTAACTGGGTCTTTAAAGTTAAGAAATCCAAATTGGTTACAGCTGGATTCCCTAGGCATGCTGAGCCAAACATTGACGTCTTCCTTATTGAGGGGGTCGATGAGAGATTTCAAATTTCTCTTCATCTCTTCAAGCTCGCCATGACTCGGAGCGGGGACCCTCTCCCTAGAAATCAGGATGGTCATTTCTTCTTTACGTCCCAACAGAGATTGTATTTCATTGCGAATGACGTCCTCACTCGTCTGTCCGATCTTAAAAACGATGAGGTCCGGATCAAATTCCTCCCCACCGTCCTTCTTGTTATTGGACAAACGAATTTGGCGCAGTCCTCCATTTACAATAATGCTTTGTCCCAGCAAAGATGGCTTGATTCTAGGCGAGCATTTGATGAAAGCTGTCCCATCTCCTTTCACTGCCCTCCTCTGCCAAGACACCCTGGCTTCAAACATGTTGGTGCTGTTGTTGAAGTTTTTCTCCAGTCTCAGCGATGCGGTCATCGTCTCATCCTTTTGTGTTTTCTCCACAGCCATGTTGGCCTCACCGACCATCTGGTAGCGGATAAAGCCCCATGGCTCGGTCGCCTTGAAGGAAACCACTTCGAGAATATTTCCAAACTCACCGAATTTGGACATGATGTCTTCCTCGGTCATATCGCCCACTTTTCTGATAAGGACTTGGGTGGTTTGGTGAGGCAACAGCACCTGTCTCACACAGGCTCCACTACCCAGGAGTACTCGAATGTTTGGCCCGTCGCGTTTAGAGTCTTTACCAAAAACCTTACACTCCGTCTCTTCAGCTTGTAGTTTTTTGACAGTCTCAGTCTTCATCGCATCAAGCCTCTTCACCACTTCCGGGCTGACGTCGCAATTGGAGTAAATAGCCAGGGTGCCCAAGTCCCTGTCGGCCTCGAGTATGGTGTGGGCCATGCCGAGGCTTTCACACCAGCCCTCCAAACTTTGGAGATGGGAGAAGCGTGGTCCCACCAGCCCTCGAAACACGGACTGACCCACCTCCTCCAGATGGACCACTGACAGCGTTTCCTGTTTGGCTCTGGCAATGTCCACCTTGAGGTAGCCGGCATCGACCGCCTGCATCAGCCAGTCTTCCTCTACCACCAACACGCCTTTGATGAACTCACGGGATGTCTTCACTAATTCCGTAAACACCAACCATTCTGGCTGTAAATTCTGAGCGGCTAGAGTGCTGGACGGGTGCAGGTGAACTCTACGTTCGGACACGAGAGAGAAATAGCCCGCTTTTGAATGTCCCAAGAAGTGGCAAATAGAACGGGCATAGGCTTTGAATGCAAGCTTAGACAAAGTCTTCTCCGCAGAATCGTTATCGGAATACTTTTTAGTCAAAACAAGCTTCATCTCATTCGACAACACTGTGAGGACGTCCTCCACGCACCGTTTGACAAAGTTGAGGCATTTGTAGTTGAGACAATTGGAGCTACACCAGATCCTCTTTTCCTTGCTAGACAAGCTTTCCCACTGTTTGTAGACAGCGAACCAAGTCAAAATGTCTCCATTCTCATGCCCAAACTGACTTTTACTCCTGGCCGCTATCTGGGCTTCGGTCTCTGTCAGCCCTCTGTAAAATAGATTCGATCCGTTGTTTATCACCGCCGCGAAAACGACAGCGTCGTAGAGCAAGTTTTCCTTGGAAGCTTCATACACCAAGTAGCCAATATGGGGATCGAATGGCAGTTTAGAAATCCACCGTCCCCTTTCCGTAATCTTCTTGTCTGCCACAGCCCCCAGGTATTCCAAAGTGTCCACGGCGGCTTGTAAAGCATCGGGGCTGGGAGACTTGACAAAGTCGTAGTCCTGGGCATAAATGCCCAACTCGGCCAGTTTTAAAATGGCTTGGCCCAGATGAATGCGTAAGATTTCGGGCTGATTAGCCTTTTCCATCCCGTTATAGCCCGCCTCCGAGTACAGCCTGAAGCACTTCCCACTGGACGTCCTACCAGCTCGGCCTTTCCTCTGGTCGGCAGAACTCTGGCTGATGACGTGGATGCCCAGAAGATTCAGGTTCTTTTTGGGATCGAACCTCATTTCCTTCGCCACTCCGGTGTCCACCACATACTTGATGCCATCAATGGTGATGGACGTCTCGGCACAGTTGGTAGAAAACACTATCTTACGCACACCAGTATCCGGTGTAGCAAATACTTTTCTCTGTTCTTCCGGACTCAACTGCCCGTGCAAAGGCAAACAATTAAAGTCTGTCCTACCGTGAAAAGTTTTGTTGAATGCTTCACAACAGCGCATGATTTCTACAGGAGAAGATAAGAAGACTAGGACGTCTCCTGTGGGCTCGTTTCTATGGATTTCGGCGGCTTTCGCCACAGCCTTGGCTTCGTAATCTTCAAAGTCGTCGGTCGTATCGGTGTAGACAACGTCAACGGGATAGGTACGACCCGACACTCGCAACTCTCTCTCGCATCGGAAGTATTCTATGAAGACCTGAGGGTCAATCGTCGCCGAGGTTATAACGACTTTCAAATCGGGTCTTTTTGGCAGACACGCCTTGATCATCCCTAGCAAGATGTCTGTGTAGATACTTCGTTCATGAGCCTCATCCACGATGATACACGAGTACTTGCCGAAATTAAGGTCCTCCAAACACTCGTTCAAGAGGCAGTGATCCGTCATGAAAACCATCTTTGTGTTCTGGTTCATCTTCATCCGGTTGCCGACCTTGTAGCCGACAAGACTGCCCGGATTCACCGCCATTTCCTGGGCCACCCTCTCGGCGAGCTGAACGGCGGCCACCTTTCTGGGCTGCGTACAAACTATCAATCCACCCGGCGACAAGCCTGCCTCGTACAGGTACGGCGCTAACTGGGTGCTTTTGCCAGAACCCGTTTCACCCAGGATGATGGAGACTTGATTTTGTCCCACGAGCTTTGTGATGTCACGGCGACGGGCGTAGATAGGAAGCGCCCTGATCAACCTCTGACACTCCACGCCGAAATCTTTCTGCAGTTGATTCACTCTTCCCTTACTGTCTGCGTCGTGTCTTGTGTTGCGAATGTTCTGACAAATGCGTTGACAAGCAGACATAAACTCCTCCTTTTGTCTCTTTGTCTCCATCAGCTTGTCTCCGATTACACTCGCTTCTCCACTGCCTGCATCATTATCTGAGGGACTCGACTCCAAGATTTCCAACTGTTGCCTGTAAAAAGATATTTTTTCCTCGTGTTTTGACAAAGTTTCCTTTCGTTCTGCTTCCATTTCATGCAAAATCTTTTCAATTTTTGTAGCCCAGTATTTGGCTTTTGTGTCGTCACTTTCATCATTACCCTTCTCAGTCGCCTGTTCACATTTTGTCATCGAGTACTTCATGGATAAATCGGCTTCTTTGTGCAACTTACAGATTGTCTTTATCAGACGTTTTCCGTCTGCTCTGCTCGACAGTCTGATCAAGCACTGACTTGAGTTTTGATCAAGGACAATTGTTTCCTCTTTTATTTTGAACTCTTTGATGGAGGAGAACACACTGATGAGTGTCTCCACAAAAGACACAAATCGATCTTTCGTATCATATGTTTTTTCCACGGACAAAAAGAAGTTTATTGGGCAAAGGGCAGATTTCTGGTCCAAATCTTGCTGGAATTTATTTCCAGCTTTTGCCTTATTTTTCTTCTCTTTGTTAACATTTTTGTTTTCCTTTTTGAAAGGTTTCCCTTCCTCATTAGTGTCATTTGGTTTTTTTTCAGCTAATGACTCTTTTTTGCTCTCTTTATCAATATCTTTGTTTTCCTTTTTGAAAGGTTTCCCATCCGAGTTAGCATTGTTTTTGTCTAGCTCTGTGTCGTCTTCATTCACTTGGTCTACTTTCATGGCGAGACCTACAAATGTCTTCAAGGTGCTACGCAATTCGGCACCCATGTTTTTAACACAGTTTTTTGCCATCCAAAGGTTAGAGGTGAGGATTTCAAATGTACAACTAGACGTATTGGCTTTGTAAAGTAACGTCTCTGTTTTGAACTCTACTTGGAACTTTCCTTTCTTCGGGAATTTAAGATTTTTCCTGACAGCACTTTTCAAGTCTTGGACATTTTTAAACAAAGTTTTCATGCTCACAGTCACGACCAGCCTTTTGGTCAATGCCTGACCGGTAGTATTACGATCCTCTACTTGTGAAGACGCTTCCAATTTCTGGCAGGACAGGTCGTCTTTTGTCATGTTCTTTGGGTTTTTGCTATTTCCACTAGTGTTGCCAGTTTGAGTATTTGGCCCATCCGTGGACGTCTTTCTATCGTGCCTGTTGTCTTTCTCCATACTAGCCCTTGTCTGCGGTGAGGAGCCATGTTTTGGATGATGTGCTGCATTGGCCTTGTCCTGTCTCCCTTGACCACCTCCCACCACATCCCCGTCCTCACCGCCCTGCAAGCTGGTGGCAGCACTGGCAACTATGCCATAAATAACGTTAGACCTGTCATATCCACCCCTACCCCCTCTCCTCATTCCTCTTCCTCTTCCTCTCTCAGAATGTTTTCTCCTAGCCGTACCACCTGTGGGCATGCTTTGCACACTAACGGCATCAGAAAAATCATCATCATCATCTGTGTCGTCATTATTATTATCATTATAACTCCTCCCCCCTCCCCTTCCGTTCTTCTTTCCATCGTTCCTCGGGTCACTCACAAATCTGTGTTCCTCCGTTCCTTCTCTCTCCTTCTCACCTGTTCCAACTGACTGACTACTGCCACGACCAACAGCTCCTCCTTTCCACGAACCTCTGTGTCCCCTATTCACTCCTCCTCTATTCACTCCTCCCCTATTCACTCCTCCCCTATCCACTCCTCCCCTATTCACTCCTCCTCTATTCACTCCTCCCCTATCCACTCCTCCCCTATTCACTCCTCCTCTATTCACTCCTCCCCTATTCACTCCTCCCCTATTCACTCCTCCTCTTCCTCCCCTGGGACCCCCTCTGGCAGCATTTTTCCCATGTCCTGTCGGCATGCTTTGCACGCTGGCAGTGTCAACACTACCACTATCACTACCACCACCACGATCTTTCCTAGTACGATTCTTGCCATTGCGATTACAATTTCTAGGCATACTTGCCGCCTCGTAACCAAGGGGCATAACTTCAGACAAAGGCTGCACGGGCTTTCCAGACACGTTGTTTCCGCCCCGTCCCTCCATTCCACTAGCGGGGGACTTCAACAAACCGCTTCGAGGCTGCAGGTCGGTAGGGTAGTGGTGGAGACTGGCGCTGTCAGCCCTATGGTCAGGAGACGCCAGAAGGTACCCGGGGTCGTTTTTGTTTGGACAATACGGAGGTGGTGGATCTTCCCTACTGTACCCGTGTGGTGGACCATGACCGGCTGGTCTGTAGGGTGGTGGGTCATCTCGAAACCTCGTGGCCGTGTCATGAACATAACCAGGCGGGTGGCTGCGGTAATCCGTAGATGTCGGTGGTGCTGCGTAGTGTGGATAATTTGTAGGGTAGTTTCTGTCATAGTTGTAGTGTTGGGGTGGATGTATGGAGTGCTGCTGTGGCAATTGCTGCAACCCCTGGTGTAGCTGGTTAGGGTTGATGGTGAAAGATATGTGGACAGGCGCGGATAACCCTTGGTTTGCACCCGTATGTGATTGCGGATGGGGTGGAGGTGGGGGTGGGGGTTGTTGAAAAAACCCTGGATAGTTCATGGCGGCAGGATTTCCCGGACCTAAGATACCATCTCTGAAACCGGCTGACTGCGGTGGCTGAGGGAATCGCGTCGGGGTCTGTTTACCCCGCATGGGGGTCTGTTGACCTCGCATGGGGGTCTGTTTACCTCTGGGATGCATAGTGATGTCAAGCAAAGTGTGTATTAATTCAAATTTCTAGTTCCTTCTGTCAATATGTTCAAATTAAGATGAAGGATGCATTATCACTATAAACTTCATTATCTTTGACCCCACATTAAATAATTTAGGATAATGTAGATGTTATAGAGCGTAGCGAAGATTTTAGCAGTGAACCGTCCTCTACAATCTTTTCAAGGTGAACGCTGTGACTATTCCTCGTCTATGAATGTTCTATGTTAAAGAATTCATTATCCAGTAAAACTACTTGATTTTGTTACGTGATGGACCCAATCTATAAAGAAAACATTGTACTATGAAAATTCAAGCAAAAGTAACATGCAATGGAGATAACAAGATTATAAAACACAATTCTTCATAGAGGTGTAACTGGAGAGAAAATCATGAAGGAAACAAATTATTATATAGTAAGCGAATCAATATCAAGTGCTGCGGAAACCATAGGCTTGTTTTGTTCTGTTTTCAATTGTTTGACATCTCTGAAATGTTACATTCACAGCACAGAACACACTGACTGACAAACAACTTCTCGGGATGTAACAGTTTTTGTTGTCTATCAAAATGTACGTCTTTGAAAAGAATGATCTTTAGAAAAATCAAATTTTCTCCTCGAATTTCAGAGGAACACTTGTTGGTCAAAGGAAAATGAAGAAAAATTACTGTTCACATTATTTGTTTTCTTTTCCAAAGCTTGATCGAACGTTAAACAGAGAACAAGTCACAATGCACAACCAACTTGAAGACATTCTTTTTACTCTGGATCTATGGCAGAAAATCTCAGCACATTTCTTTGTCTCCACAATTTAGGCTGGGAAATGCCACTCTTTGTTTATCAATCTGTTCTCCTGGAAGGTAACCAAAATCTGAAATGAAAAAACATTTTGTCAGAAGGAGAATAATTTTCTATCCAATATAAACACCTTGTTCAAATAAAGTACACACACACAAACACACACACACACACACACACACACACATCCGTTTTTAACTCGCGAAATTGTGGGCGTTACTAGTAAGCCATAATCATAATAATAATAATAAATCTTTATTGTCCATTTAAGGAAATTTGTCATTTGGTCACAACACTTCATATTACTTTCTTAGTGCCATTCTTGCCATCTAGACATGGCTTTTTTTAGTTTTTACCAAGAGATGGAATAAAATCACAATAGGCTATAGTCCGACGTTGAGTCCTTGGAAAAGACTCTTTACACAATTTTTCGCATCCTATCGGAGACGGATGTAACATTCGGAGGTCCCATTGGTGCTGGACTTCCGGTGACAAGAGACGTGGTTTTTTCTCAGCTAACAAAATGTCATCACTGTATTTCCACGTCTGTAAACCCAATTTTCGAAAGGATGAATAAAGTTTTAATTCAATTTTTTTTTATTTTAATTACAGAGACATGTTATCATACTTGAGTAAACACACAAACACACACACACATACACAGACATGCACACACACACACACTCAAAACCTCACATATCATTTCAAACTGACATGGCTTTTTTTCGTTTTTACCGGGAGATGGAAAAAAATCACAATACCGGTAATGATAATCACAAACAGAGCACTATACTATGACGAGTCTTTACATGTTTTTCGATTCTTGATTATCTAGGTCAGAAATAGTCATCTCATTTCTTAGCACAATATCTTGTTTTTACTTTAGACTATAATGATATAATTAATAATATACAATATATTTAGGATGTGTACACATTCAAACATTCACAAATCTCATAGAGATAGGTGGACCGGTGTGGAGACTGTAGTTTGAAGAAGGAAGGGTGTTACAGTCAGTGGATGAAAATGAAAATGAAAACGTTGATGACGAATGGAAAGTAAGAAGAGTCGAGTCGATGACGATGATGATGAATCAGGAAGAGATGAAATCTATATCTATAAGAATGACTGTCTGTCTGTGTGTGTGTGTGTCTGATTCCACTTTTTCTCGAAGACGACGCAACTGTCGGTAATGAAAATTCGCATGCGGTAAACAAATCAACCAGCCGTCAAAGTGACGAAGCCTTTTTTTTCAATT
>JAUEKX010029303.1:0-14279 GCA_031834005.1 Dendronotus venustus
CAAACACTTCGTAAAGTATATTTCTATATTTTTGATGTTTGACACCTGTCGAGAAAGTGACTGTGTGACGTCACCATTTCAATATTTTGAAAAAAAAATTTTACCAAAATTTTTCCAGATCATTTTTAGGAAAAGTCACAAAGTTTCAGCCCCATAGTGCAACGCGTTCGAAAACAGCAATAAAAAGTTCATCACCGCGGGCCTAGAACGATATATCCAATATCTGCCGTCGTATGCAGGTTATGAAGTCTACAAGTTACATGGTAAAGAATATTGACATACGTATTATAAGAACTCGATCAACATTATCATGCCACAATACCTTAGAACAGACCATCCCTAATTAAGTATGACTCTTTCACAAAGAGAAGAAGAGAGCATCGGCAATTTAATATGCAGTGTTATCTATTAAAATTAATTTGATTTTGGTCTGTGTTTAAATCCAATTTGGGAGACTTAGTATGCGGGTGCACAATTTGTTATTTCATGGGGTGCCAAAAGACGTTTTTAAGAGGTCGTAATTACGTTCAAATGATGTTGTTTTAACGTCCTGGTATATAGAATTACAAAACGACAACTATGCGGCAGACTACCCACTGTTGTAAACAAACCAACTGAATTAAGAAAATTAAACAAAAAACCTAATTACATGTTTTTATTATTTCTTGTAATACAAAATTGTATAGCTCGAGTTTTTTTTGTTTTTTTTTCTTTTAAAATGATTGTCATCTAATGATGCTATTCCATAATTGTCATCTCATTAAAAGGGATTTAGAGCACGGAATAAGATAAATTGGCGTAATCAAATGGAAGAAATAATCAGTTCGTCGGCCGACAGTCAGTCAATGCAATCATGATGTCACCAACACAAGAAGTTGATAAAGATGGTAAGGATCGAGTTCTATTCCATATTTTTTATTTGACTTTATTTTCTTAAAAATATTCTTCTAATAAAATGTAATTATATTCCAAATTTGTATATTTCGTTCTTCTGAGAGAGTTTACTAAATGCGTATTTTTTTTCTCAAAACATATT
Organism: Dendronotus venustus; assembly: GCA_031834005.1. Taxonomy (NCBI): domain Eukaryota; kingdom Metazoa; phylum Mollusca; class Gastropoda; order Nudibranchia; family Dendronotidae; genus Dendronotus; species Dendronotus venustus. The sequence goes on from JAUEKX010029303.1 coordinate 1,037, forward strand.
AAATCGAACTAAATTTGGATAATGAATTACTCGTGTCTATCTGAAGTAGCTGTTGATCTTTAGCTGGATCTTTTTATGAATGAAAGAATACGCAGGCTAACACTAAGGAAAGTCTGAAAACCAAAAAAATTGTTATCTTGGGGATAAACCGAGGTTTTTAAAGACTAGATCACAAAACATTTCAAACAAAAATACATAACTGTGAGCATAATCATTGATCTCAATTTCTAAGAGTAATACATAAGCATTGCATCTCTTATCACAACATTTGTTCGTGAAAATGCAATATATAAACTTTAAACTAGAAACAAGGAAAAGAAAGAGTCTCACACAAGGTGGTCATTACTATCAAATGAAAAAATGTTTTATAAATAGAACAAAAGCAATGTATTGCACTTGTTGACTTTAGTGCAGCTTATGAACAATTGACGTGTGTATGTGGTAAATTCTCTTAATAGCGTCATTACATCCGACAATTATAAAGAGGTGTATTGTTTATTAAATAAAAATATAATTCAAGTCCGTTGGTAAAGCCATTGTTTATGGTCGCCGTTAACGATATTTAAGAAAAATTTGGACTATGATTGATTGCATATAATAAGACAAATGTTTTGGTTCGTTGATGTCAGAGGCGGATCTAGAATGTAGCAAATACATGCGAAGGAGAGTGAAAATAAAATCATCTTGTACTATTTCTCACTGTCACCATTGTATTTTTGCTCTCCTACGCATGTATTTGCTACATTCTGGATCCGCCTCTGTGATGTTCTTATTAAATGGTCGTTTTGTTAATTTTAATTTGTGCAGCTGGTGAGTTATGTAGTCTTTAGAAGTTAATCTGAAAAGATGGCATGATTGTGTTTTGTTTTACAGCATAATTTTACATCCGACAGAAGAAGGGGATCATCTAGAGGGGGTTGGTAACAACACATGTGTAGGAGAGCAAAAAAGGCAATTATTTTTTGAGAAAACACCAGGAGATGATTCTCTTTTCACTGATCTCTTTGCAGATGTTGCTGGTCTTCTAAATCATCTCAAGTGCAGTTAGTTATCATGGAGTTAAGGTTTTCATCATGGTGAATTCCTTCTAGCGTAGGTGTGCATTTTTGCTGCTGCTTCCATTCACATATATTTTCAATGCAGAAACAATGGATCAAGAGTGCGTCAAGCATCTCTGGAGGAGAGTAAAAAACAAATTATCTTTGAAAAAACATTATGATAATTGAATTCTAGCTATCATTCGCAGTAGATTGACGAGTTGATTGTCGCTTACACAATCCATGAAATCTGATAAGTTTGTAATCTTACTTCATTGGACGCCAGCAAATCTTTTGAATGCTTATAAAATTATTATCTCCTCCCAGTTTTTAATTAAAAACTAAAATCTTCTGACTTATGTATTGAAGGGTAACCAGGGTAAAGCCGATGATACCATAAAGATATGACATGCATCACCCAGCACTCTGCAGAAGTTATTGTCAGATTTATCTGTCACATATTTAAACACAACTTACATTTTAACCAAATTATTGCTAATGACCCACTAATTGGTTAACTTGATGTAATTATTTATTCATAAAGGACTTTGTTCTGTGTTTGTTTATTGTTTTCGTTTTTGTTTTTTTCAACGTTAATATAAGTTGCATATTCATACCAAAAGGTATTATGTATGCTTAATTAATTTTTATTAGCTGGAGGCTTAACATTCGATAGGAGTAATTAACTTGTTGAAAAAGCTAGTAGGTGGTGCATAGGCCAAAAGATAAAAGAAGTATGCCAAATCTTCTTGTCAAATCCTATTTGTTGGCTTGGCCTCTAGAATAGAAGCTCATCAACGTAGAAAAAATTGGATAGAAATATAAAACTTTTCTATGCATCAAAAACATGTAACTACCATTATTACGTCATTGATTAACATCAAAGAGGTAAAAGAAAGAAAGCAATTAACTTAACAATTAAACAGATATCAGAATCCGCTCCTCGTACGCGCGTCCTCTTCATAAACGATACAGTGTTAATATAACGATTAGTGCTATTTATTTAACACTACCGATCACATATGGCCAATATTAGTCGAGTTTATCAGCATTTTTCCTGTAACAAAGCCAATTTTCAACTTGATTTTATTAAAAAGAAAACAAATATATAAATAGAAAGTTATACAGTAAATTAATTAGTAAAGTATATAGACATTTAATAGGATTTCGTGCACTTATTGAATCTGAGATTGATTGCCAGTTGGTTGTTAACCGTCAAGGGTGAATGTTTCAGTTCTAAGGTAATTAAAAAAGCAAAACAAAAAAAAAGCCTTAACACATAAAGAACATATTCACAAAGTGTGGAATTAACAAGTTTATTTGGATCTTAATATCACAATTAATTAATTTTTTAATCAGGAAAATAAATACTTGCCCTTTGGCCTACAGAGTATTGTATCTTCATTTTCATCCTCATCTTTTCAATCCTTTAAATGTCGATGTACAGTTTAGTGTAGCCTACTCAACTTTTAAACGTTGAGAACTCAAGAACGAGAGGCTATATTTCGGGAATTGTAACTAAGGTTTTCTAAAGATAGATAATCCTTTTAAGTGACTATTACTGTCGTTACCAAGTCAATCACGAATATTTTGACTTTTCTTTGACGAAAACGGACTTTGGCAGGCAATTAAAAAATTAAATAATGTAATTGTTCGTCGAATTTGTGAAAGTTACATGTTGCATGTTCGTAATGATATTCTGACCGCGTGCTCTAATATTTCAAGTGTAATTAGTTTTATATATTTTGAAGCTCTATAATACAGTGGATACTATGTACACAACACGAAGTTATAAAACAAGAACATGGTTGCTTTTGTTGTTGAGTTTTTTTTCCCAATAGTATACTGGTAATATCCATATGATATTATAGAAACAAAGGCGTGACTGTAAATTGAAAGATTCTAGTTAATCGTATTCGCCCTCAGCAAATTTTGATATCTTATTCTATTTCTTTCTTATTTCAGTTTATTGATTTATGTTTTTTTAGCTACAATGTGCAAACCCACCATTTCAATCGTGGAAAAAGATCAAGAATATGTATTGCGGACTGGGCGTTTAGAAGCTACGGTAGTTGCCGGTCTAACCATAATCAGTTCTGTGATTTACACGATAAAACTTTACAAATGGTCAGCAGATAATATTGACATGTATGTCAACCAAACACAGATTGTGGAAGAACAAGAGAGAACACGCCGTTTATGTAACCTCGTCATGTTATTTTCTTTCATTGGAAACGCTCTAGCTATACTCTCATCTGTTCCCGTTTTTTACGCCGCGTGGCCATCGGCGGTCGCGGAGTGTCGTAGGCGCAGACACGCCGTGCTGCCATTCATTTTCGTGCATATCTTCTTATTTGTGACAGCCATTAACAAGCTAGTATTGGTGTATTTATTTTTTGAAGAAGACGACAAAGACTTGTTCAGTTCGAGGGGACTTGATGTGGTTACTGATGGACTAGCCCTTTTCTTGATGGTAGTCTATTTCATGAATCTGCAACGGAAACCAAGAGCCTTGTGCCACGATGTTCCATTGCAAGATCAACAGGAAGTCGATAATGATAACAATGAAAAGAACACTGTCTTAAAGACTAGCAAACAAGGATATAATAAGCTGAAGGAAGAGCGAATGTATGTTGATGACATACCAGTGGTTTAGCAGATTATCCTCCAGGTTACTATTCTTCTTTGAAATAAACGGTTTTATTTTTAAACCTTCATTGTAAATCAATATATCAACCTCAATTCGGTATACGACCTGTACATCAAACAAACCTTTTTCTACAATTTCCTGTAATTTTGAAAACGCCAGTCGCGCTCTTAAACTCTCAGTATATTTCGAAAATAAATCATAGTGAGGGTATAGAATTTCAAGAGCTGGCTGTTTTTATTCTACTTAATCGATTGATTTCCCACGTGTTCTATGCTTTAATTTTTCAGAGTTTTCAGACTTTTAGATGTATTTATTTCATTTTGTTTTTTTTATATTTAACACATTATTATATATTTGTATACAGTAACTACTTGAAACAAACTACATTGATATTAATTATGTACAATTCTAAACTTTTTATATTCTTTGTCTTTAAACACTTTAAGGTACCCGCTAATGAGATGGTTGATGACCAGCTTAAATAAAAAATTTATTTTCCTTTCTTTCCTTTTGATGGTAAATATGTTTATTTATTAAATAAATACATTGGTCCTTACTTTAACCAAACCAATTGAAAAGTAATTAGAAAGCTTCCCAGTTGTTGTATAGCTATATTCCTCGCTTACTCGTTGATTATATCTGTCTTGGTATTATTTAGTTTATAGATTTGAACTCAGCCAAATATTAATTAAAAGAAGTTGAACTATACACATCTTCAACAGAGATGAACTTTTAACTAAAATTTTTTTGATTTAAACCTATAAAATGCTCTTCAAGAATGGAGTATCATACTTTCTTTGAATAGTCAGTTTTCCCGCAACTTAGATCACGACCATAAGCATGCGTTCATGACTTTTGAACTTACACTCCCTGTATTTATGATCTTCTGTGGAGAATAAGTCCTAGTAATTTTACGCCTTGAGCAGGGCATGAAAATGTTTTGATCACAGCATGGTCGGCTTGCAGCTGCAAACAATTAGGTTTGATTTGATATTGTTTATGGTTTGGATTAAAATATGGAATACGCAGAGGCATAGACAAGACTTTGGGGTAAAAAATTACAGGTAACTCAAGCAATTATTAAACGAGACAACATTGGTGATTATTAGAGGTAAAAAACGCTCTCATAGCTATTCTATGCTTCAGCCAATCAAAAACAAGATCGGTTTGAGCTTTGCAAACTATTTTGAAAGAATCTTTTCACGAAAACAATTACTAACTCATTAATAAATGGTATAAATAAATAAAAAAACATATTTTTGGGGGTACTTGTTCAATAGTGTTCAAATTTAGGACAAAAAAATCCAGACATGGACATACAATGGCATTTATATACAATGAATTCCAAATTATAAAAGAATAATGGTTCTTGCCAATAAAAGTTTTGTCATCATACAGGACATGTGCAATGCAAATAAAATCTATCCATTATCATTTGGCCCAAACAATTGAATTAAGTTGTTGATGATAATTGGGAAAAGGATAGCTTGATATACTTTTCAACTAGAGCCCCTTAGATCTTAAGGAAGGCCAAAAGAAGGTTTTAATAGGTCATAACATGGGTAAATACAAAACATATTTTTGCTTATCAATTACATAATGACATTATAAAAGCTATTTATCATGCAAAAAAATGAACAGAAAAAGATGAGAAGAAAAGATAAAATTTGTTGTTGTGTGTGAGAGACAAATTTGTCAAGTGTAGACGTGTGTTTGGTTTTTTGAGTTGGATTTCTTCAATTTACTTGGTTCTGTTTTCGAGATATTTTCATATATGCTATACAAGACTTTTTAAGCATGAATCCAAGTGTTAAAACTTTCTAAATCAACGTTTTATTTTTTTAGTTTACAGTAAAAATATGGTAAATAAATGTGCTGCTCCTAAATGTCAGACAGGTTATGCTTCCTGTTCGAAAAAGCTCTCGTCCTTTCATTTTCCGTTCAAAGATGTTGAATTAAACCAAAAATGGATTCGTTTCGTGAACAGAAGAGACTGGACTCCTTCACCTAACTCAGTCTTGTGTGAACTCCATTTTGAAGAAAAGTTTTTGAAGTGAGGAAAGAGAATAACATTAAATTGGTCAATGAATCCAGTACCTTCAATTCATTCTAAAGCTCGTTTTCCATTCTGCGTATTTTCCGCCAGAGCAGAAAATTCCGCTCAAATTTTGCTTCTGCGCATGCGTATTTGCAATATATTTGAAATAGCTGGCGGAACGGAAAAACAAGTTGAGCGGAAAATAAAGTTGAACAATGGTCAAATTTTTTGGAAAACGGCCTTTAAGATCTCTCCGCTATGCCGTCCGTTCTCCCTACTGAAGTGTCAACCAGAGAACCACCCAAGAAAAGACTTTTGCAAGAAGATCAGCTAAATTTATTCAGATCAAGGGATGAAATCAAATCTTTCAACGACCTGAACCACACCTACTGCCCCCCTGGATTTGAATTTCGTCGTTTCGAAGATAGCATGGTTTCTACAGATTGAAATTTGATGAGGTTTCAAATTTTGCAGTTGTTCTTGAATCGATACGTGTAGATAAACAGTTGCATGTTCAATGTGGCAATACAATGGTGTACCGTTACCGTTACTGTCATGGCTTGTTAAAGGCCACAACGCTCGATTAGATAAACGAAGTATGCTTGGTAACTTCCCAGCATTCATGAAGACGTTAGCTTTGGAAAATGAAAACACCATTCTTGAGGAGTTAAAGCAACGACCTTTTTTGCGGCATTGATCCGATTTGCCCTCCACTTGAGATACACATCACTACAAGCTTATAAATTGCTACTTGCAACTTGGTGGAGTTGATTCGTTGAAGGCTCTGACATTACTGAGAGAAAATGGTGAAATCTCTTCTGATCTTATCATGATAGTGGAAGAAATGTATCTACAAAAAGGTGCGCAATATCAAGCTGTTGAATATGTTGGAGCAGATGAAGAAGGGAACCTGTACGAAGGAATCATGACATTTATGGTAGAGGGTTTAAAGAATTCTTTACCTTTTGTAGTTCAAGCCGTACCCGAAGTCACGTATGATGGTCAGTGGTTGTGTGAAAAAATATCGGACAATATTGAACATCTTGCAAATGCTGGTTTTACTGTCCGAACACTTATTACAGATAATCACAAGAGCAATGTAAATGCGTTTTCTTCACCGGAACAATCTTTCGAATCAGAATCGAACTTATTCTTCGAACACCCATCTAATCACGGAAAACAAACCTACATGTTTTTTGATACAGTGCATTTGATTAAAAACATCAGAAATAACCTATTGAATGGAAAGAAATTTGTATTTCCAGAATTTTCTTTTACCTTTGGTAACCTTAGAGTCGAGGCTCCTGATGGCTACATCAGTTGGTATGATCTCCATCGCATCTACGATCAAGGAAATTTGCGAAAAGCTCCTAAACTATCCTACCAGGCACTTCATCCTGGCCATAATAAGCAAAGTGTCCCTCTAGCTATCGCTTTGTTTCATGACACGACAATTGCTGCAGTCAAAGGTTACATGCCAGACCGATCTGATGTTTCTGGATTTTTGAATTTGATTCATACTTCGTGGACAATATCGAACTCAAAACAACGGTATTCTCCGAATCCAATTGGAAATGCAGTTGTGAAAGATGATCATAAAACCCAATTCTTTCGCTTGTTTGCTTTCTGGATCCAGGAATGGTCACAGTCACCGAATTTTACGTTGACTAGTCAAACATCAGCTGCTATGATTCAGACCCTGAGAGCACAAGCTGCACTTATTGATGAGTTGCTTACCGATGGTTATGACTTCGTGTTGACAGCCCGTCTTCAAAAAAGTGAGCGCAGATTCTCCCAATATCGCCAAATGAGTGGTGGTAGATTTTTAGTTGGTCTTAGGGAAGTTATAAACACTGAACGGATCTTAACGTGTCGATCATTGATTAAAGAGAATATCAATTTCTGGGAGGAAGACCTCCAAAATGATAATTATGATGACGAAACCTTTGATCAGATGGACGAAATCTTACAGAATCGAATAGAAGAGATTTTACAAACCATCCTAGATGATGACAGCCCAGAGGTTGCTACAACTATTGCTGGATACATTGCAAAGAAACTCTTGAAGCGATCCAAATGTGATCTTTGCAAAGTATAATTAACTGTTTCGGATAATGACTTGGATAACGACCAATATCTAGAGGAGGATTGTTTGTACCGCCCAGAGATCTTGCAGATTTCGTATGCAGTTGTTTTGCTATCTTAGATTTTCTTGAAAACGATATCCTTGCTGTAAATAACACCGTGACAAAACTGGCAATGTACGTTCTTAAGCTTTTTGCTCCAAGTTGTGAGTTTTGTTGTGAATATCATAAAGATTGGGGAACTAAATTCGCTGCAATAGTAACAAGCGTTTACTTCAACAACAAGCAAAAACTCTCTAAGGACATTGTAAGAAAAGACGCTGTTTCAGATTTTAAAACACAGCAAAGAAGGAAATTAAATTTTGACATGATATTTTGTTTATCTATGTACATGTATTAGATTTCGAAAGGTTTAATTCTAAAGTCTAGTAACTTGCTATCGAGCTTGCTTATTATGATATTAGAGTGTTTTCCAAGAAAAAGTCGTTATTTCCAAGAAAAAATAGTTTTACTTGAAAGGCTATTGAAAAGTTTTTTGCTTAATTGTGTTATTTTCCTGTTTTTATTGTTATAAAGCTAAAATATTTGAGCATGATTTTTGATATATAATTTCCTTTATTAAATAATATGTATAGTAACCTTTGTTAATTTAAATATCCTTGAGAGAATTATCATACTTCATCAAAAAATAACATTAGTTGATCAAATTCCTGTTTTTGGCTTTTATTAGTTAGGCCTCTTATTTTTTTCTCTAAAATGTGACATATACGACCGTATCTTTAGTAGGCCATGGTCATTATATTACGTTCAAATGATGTTGTTTTAACGTCCTGGTATATAGAATTACAAAACGACAAATATGCGGCAGACTACCCACTGTTGTAAACAAACCAACTGAATTAAGAAAATTAAACAAAAAACCTAATTACATGTTTTTATTATTTCTTGTAATACAAAATTGTATAGCTCGAGTTTTTTGTTTTTTTTTTCTTTTAAAATGATTGTCATCTAACGTTATGTTCCATAATTGTCATCTCATTAAAAGGGATTTAGAGCACGGAATAAGATAAAGTGGTGTAATCAAATTGAAAAAATAATCAGTTCGTTGGTCGTCAGTCAGTCAATGCAGTCATGATATCACCAACCATTATGGATCCACAAGAAGTTGATAAAGATGGTAAGGATCGAGTTCTATTCTTATTTTTTGTTTAACTTAATTTTCTTAAAGAAGTTCTTCTAATAAAATGTAATTAATTTATTCGGTAAAAACATTGCGATATTCAGCACTAATCAACATCAGGAATCAACAATGCATTTATTTAATTGACAATATATTTCGAAGTTATACTTCTATATTCTATAGTTATACAATATATTCATCATCAGGTCTAAAATATAAAAAATAAAAAACAGTTAAACTGTTGTTAAAAACATTTAATTTCTATCCACATTCATACACTATCTACAGTAAAATGAAACACCTTAAAAAATTATAAAAATTCTTAATAAACTTGATATACCAACAGTGTTCCCGAGGAAACTCTAAAGTATCAATAAAGCATATTAAATCTTAGCTGTTAAGGTACGACTTCTGTACTCGTCTTTTGTATTTATTGACAGTTTATTGTCTTTAATACAAAGGGATTCTAGAGTCATTAATCTGAAAATACATTCATTCAACACAGCAATTATCTTGACGTCATCCATTGTGAAAGTAGTTTTGCACGCATTGAAGTGACTTTCAGTATGTGTTCCAGCTCTTTAGTGTTATTTATGTCAGTAACCTTTTCTGAAAGTCTCTGACATAGCGGTCATTGAAGCATTGGTATCAAGTATCAAGCAATACCGTTGTTGGGTATTCGGAGTTTCAACAATCTTGGAAGATGTCCGCTTTATCACAGTTTTCCAGAAACTTTATGCGAAGGTAGTGTCTTGATGTAATCATTACTCATAAAGAACTTTCTTCTGTGTTTGTCAATTGTTTTCGTTTTTCAACAATACTATAAGTTGCATATCTTCACATGAGGTAATACATACCGAAAGATATTATGTATGCTTAATTAATTTTCATTAGCTGTAGGATTGTCATTCTATAGGAGTATTTAACTTGTTGAAAAAGTTAATAGGAGGTGTAACGAGAAATCTTGTCAAATCTTTTTTGTTCGCTTGGCCTCTAGAACTAGAACAAAAACTTATCAACGTAGAAAAAGTTGGAAATAAGTATGAAAGTTTTCTATGCTTCAAAAAGATCGTAACTATCATGATTACGTCATTGATTAACATCAAGGAGGTAAAAAAAAATGCAAATAACTACATCCGCTCCTCGTACGCGCGTCCTATTCTTAAACGATACAGTGTTAATATAATGATTAGTGCTACTTATTTAACACTGCCGATCACATAAATTGTTGAAACTAAGGTTTTCTAAAGATAGATAATCTTTTAAAGCGACTGGTACTGTTGTTACCAAGTCAATCACGAATATTTTGACTTTTCTATGACGAAAATGGACTTTGGCAGGCAATTAAAGAATTAAATTATGTAATGGTTCTTGAATTTGGGAAAGTTACATGTTCATATGATATTCTGACCGCTTCCTCTAATACTTCAAGTATAATTAGTTTTATAAATTTTGAAGCTCTCTCATACAGTGGATACTATTTATACCACGGAAAGTAATAAAAACAAAGCATGGTTGCTTTTTTTTTGGAGCTTTTTTCCTATAGTACACTGGTAGTATCCATGATGTTATAGAAATAAAGGGTGGCTGTAAAATGATAAATTCTAGTTAATCGTATTCGCTCTCCAGCGAATTTTGATATCTCGTTCTATAATTCTTTCTTATTCCAGTTCATTGATTTATATTTTTTAGCTACAATGTGCAAACCCACCATTTCAACCGTAGAAAAAGAGCAAGAATGTGTATTACAGAGCAGGCGTTTAGAAGCTACGGTAGTTGCCGGCCTAACCATAATCAGTTCTGTGATTTACACGATAAAACTTTACAAATGGTCAGCAGATAGTATTGACATGTATGTCAACCAAACACAGATTGTGGAAGAACAAGAGAAAATACGCCGTTTATGTAACCTGTCCGTGTTATTTTCTTTGATTGGAAACGCTCTAGCTATACTCTCATCTGTTCCCGTTTTTTACGCCACTTGGCCATCGACGGTCGTAGAGTGTCGTAGGCGCAGACACGCCGTGCTGCCATTCATTTTCGTACATATCTTCTTGTTTGTGACAGCCATTAACAAGCTAGTATTGGTGTATTTATTTTTTGAAGAAGACGACAAAGACTTGTTCAGTTCGAGGGGACTTGATGATGTGGTCACTGGCGGACTATCCCTCTTTTTGATGGTAGTCTATTTCATGAGTGTGCAAAGGAAAACAAGAGCCTTGTGCCACGATGTTCCATTGCCAGATCAACAGGAAGTACATTGTGATAACAATGAAAAGAACACTGTCTCAAAGTCTAACAAACAAAGATACAATAAGCTGAAGGAAGGGCGAATGTATGTTGATGACATACCATTGGTTTAGCAAATTATCCTCCAGGTTACTATTCTTCTTTGAAATGAACGGTTTTGTTTTTTAAACCTTCATTGTAAATTAATATATCAACCTCATCTCGGTATACGACTTCGTACATCGAACAAACCTTTTTCTACAATTTCCTGTACTTTTGAAAACACCAGTCGCGCTCATAAACTCTCAGTATATATATATTCGTATAAATTAACAAGTTACAATTTCAAAGAAGTGTTTGTATACAGCCAGTCTCAACTGTATCAAAATCGCCCCTGATGCCAAGGGTTTTGCATGTATGTACATGGTGGGATGTTTGCATGTCACCGCATGAACAAAGCTCTAATTCTGAGAGACCAATTTTCTCATTAAACTAGCATATCGACCATGACCAGAACGCAATCTGTTAAGAAGTACCCAGTGTGCTCGTTTGAGATCATGACCAGGTGGGTGTGACGATGGTCTTTGGATAAAACGATGGAGGTATCGGTCTGATGCTGTCCAGCATTCTTCCCACGTGGTATGTGCCCCACTACTAAGGGTCTCAATTTGGCAGTTGTTGCTAGTAAGTTCTTTAACTCGAGATGAAAATTCTCTCCTAGATTTCAGCCTCGGTACATTGTGATGGAGATCTGTTGCGTGCAGAGTGTTGTGGAAGAGATGTGATGGTTCCGTAGAGCGATTGAAAAGAGTGATCAGCCGTTTGTTCCTGTGGATGTTGGGTGGCACTATGCCACTGAGGATTGGGAGTGTTTTGGTTGGTGTAGACTTGATACAGCCACTGATTAGTCTCATACACTCGTTAAGGCTTACATCTAACTTTTGGCAGTGTGCACTACCACTCCATACAACTCTCAGTATATTTTGAAAATAAATCATCACGAGGGTATAGAATTTCAAGAGATGGTTGTTTTTATTCTACTCAATCGATTGATTCCTCACGTATTCTATTCTTTAATTTTGAGTTTTCAGGCTTTCAGATGTATTTATTTCTTTTTTTTTATATTTAACACATTCTTTATATATTTGTATACAGTAACTACTTGAAACAAACTACATTCATATGAATATGTACAATTCTAAACTTATTATACTCTTTGTGTTTTAACACTTTAAGGTACCCGCTAAGGAGATAGTTGATGACCAGCTTAAAAAAAGAATTATCTCCTTTCCACCCTTTTGGTGGTAAATATGTTTATTTATTAAATAAATGCATTGGTCTTTACTTCAACCAAACCAATTAGGTAAGAGTAATTGAATAAATCACATAAGATTGAAAAACAAACTGTTAAAACTACACTGTTAAAAGGAGCTTTTCAGTTGTTGTATAGCTATATTCTTCCCTTACTCGTTGATCATATCTGTCTTTATGTTATTTAGTTTATAGATTTGAACTCAGCCAATTAAAAGAATTAAATATTTTTTCGCCTGAGCAGTGTATGAAAATTCTTTGAACACAGCGTGGTCGGCTTGCAGCTGCAAACAATTAGATTTGATTTGATATTGTTTATGGCTTGGGTTAAAATATGGAATACGCAGAGGCATAGACAGGACTTTGTGGTCAAAAATTACAGGTAACTCAACCAATTATTTAAGGAGACAACATTGGTGATTATTAGAGGTAAAAAACGCTCCCATAACTATTCTATGTTTCAGGCAATCAAAAACAAGATCGGTTCGAAGTTTCTCACGAAAACAATTACTAACTCATTAATAAATAGTATACGAGGGGACTTGTTCAATAGTGTTTAAATACAGATTATATTGTTGTATATATATTTCGTTATCTTATGCTTTAATAAAAAAAATAATAAAAAAATACTTACGATATGTACTAGTAATCGCATGGCGCCGAGTGCAATTAACGATATATTGCACGAGTTATAATTAAGAAAATGTGAAATTT
>JAUEKX010029525.1:0-14270 GCA_031834005.1 Dendronotus venustus
GCTTGAAATGACTCCAATGTAAACCAAACCAAGTTTCCACTCGTGGACAATAAAGATTTATTATTATTATTATTAAAAGGTCTAATTTAAAGCCAAACAAGTAACTTGACTCGGCAGCTGACCATAAACTTGTATAGTATGCCTAAACAAAGTAAGTGAGAGTCAACGAGTCCATACCAACACTATTTTACTTTCTGATCATTATCATTGTGAGTAGAAATGGTATCTGTTTCCATTTGAGATGTTGATCAGTTAGTGCTGGGAAAGCGGTTTGTATTTGGACCTTGATATTTTTTTTTTCACCAGATACCTATTTGTTTTTAATCTTTTTGATTTTATTTCCCCCACCATCTTGATTTGTCAGAGTAACTCAACTTCCAGCAATGAGAACTTGTCACCGAACACGAAAGAAAACAAAGACACAGTTGACAAAATTTTGCACCAGCGGGTTCATTTTCAAGTAAGACCAAATTTGATAAAAAAACTATTTTTTTGTGATTGTTTATGGCTCGCAGGCATCCACAAAAATTGATGTATACTAGGAATTGGATTAGCCTTTTGTTTTTAGCTAAGCTCAGTAATTATCATAAAAACTAGTTAAAATATCTGTTCAATGTGCATTTATTTGCATGTACCTATGTATTTTTAACGAACGAACCAGTCATTATTATGACTAAGTGTTTTATTTAGATTTCATATTTTGTAACATTTTTAATGATTTTAATGATTGTCGTCTAGTTAATTCTTAAGTTTTTGGTCTTGGTGTGAGAATGAGAATGTGATAGGGAAGTCAATGTTTTGTGAAGCGCCTTGAGGCCTCGGTGAAAGGCGCTATTGTATATAAATAAACATTATTATTATTACTATTATTATTATGTGTGATATTCAGTTAATGCCTTGTAAAAGCATTTGTAATACAGACTTTTACTGATGAAGAATTTCATCATCATTATGTCTTTACCCCTATCATTGTTCTCCTTAACCAGGTATATTATCTTGGACTGGTACCTGAGATCAATTTGACAAACTCCAAAAAAAGAGACACTGAAGCTCAACTCATTGATATTGTTGAAGAAAGTCAGGTAATAGTCAAGTGCTCCAACATACCGGAGATGTATGCATCTATATATATGTGTATAATATGTGAGCATGTGTATGTGTGGCTGTTCTACTTTATATTTCACATACAATGTGGTTTGATTTTTCTTTTTTCTTTCATTGTACTTTTCCTTTGAAATATCTATGTATTGAAAATGCTGATTGGTTGAAGGCCTAATATAATCAAAACTTGAAACTAATCAAAAATACTTGTATTTAACCTATGTGTTATGAAATTGAGTTTATATCACACTCTCACTAAAGAAAAGTCCTGTACCAAAATATCATAAGATATCAACCAATTGGTTTTGCCTAGTTAATGTGATCATCATGGCATAATGTTTTTGTTTTGTTATCCAATGCTGGCATCCAGCTCCATGCTTAGTCTTAAAAGGTGAATGAGGTAGATGCCCCAATAACCACCTTTGACAAAACACAGATCTGGGAAATATCAGGAACTATGTCAAGTAGGTGATCAGTCCACTGTGCCATGGCTTGCATAATGTTCTGACCTAAAATGTAAATATTGTTCTATATTTTGGACAGATTGATGGAACGCTACAAGTGACAGCAACAGAAGAAAATAAAGTTGTGATGAATGTTTCAAGGCATGGCATCAAAGTATTAGATATTGCTGGGAAAGTAAGTTTTTCATTTCAATGGACTTCCATTTTATAGGCCATCTGCAATGATAGTACTTGACGCGACAACGCTTAGCGTTAAGGTGTTGAGCCAATTGAACACTGGGTCTTGAAGGATAAGTAGCATACAGATCACAAGACTAACACTGGATAATAATAATAGTTTGTTTCAAAATTGTATAATGGGTTAAATACGAAATAAGGTGGACTGTGCAAAAAATCTTGCATTGACCAATTTATTTTTGTCCCCTATGATTTCAGGAAGTGTTACAGCGTCACCCCTTGCATACCATAGCTCAGCTGACTGAATACAGTGATGGATTTGGGAGACAGAACATTGCCGTCAAAATTGGACAAGTGGGGAAGAATGTCAATCAGTGCTACGTCTTTCAGTGCCATTCAGATGTTAGTAGAAAATTTTGAATCCATCTCATTGAATGTTTTAAAAACAAAAACAACTGAAATGTGAAATGCAATACTGTCTACTTTTGATAAACTCTACTCCACTTTGAAGGGGCTAAGAGTTTGTTCTGCTTTCCATCTGGGAATTTCTTTTCAAAGTTACTTAGTTTTTAGATATAATTTAGGTTATCACACTTGCAGCACCTCCATTTTATAGTGCGTCTGTGTTAGGACTGGACACCTCACAGCTTTATAAGCTTTGCCTTGGCTTCACAAAATCCTTTATTGAAAGCACGTGTGTTTGTAGAGTCATGATCAACATGTCCTGGTAATCACAGTGTCTGGGGTTTGAAACCTCTCTCGCGAGGTCTGACATTGAGCCCTTGGAAATTATTATTTATACAAGTTCTACCCGAATTTACTCAGGTGTAAATGAGTAAAAGTTGATAGGCAGAGAAAGATCTTGTCAGGCTAGTTTACTGAAATAGAATGCATTAACCTGGTTAGGAATAAATGATTTAACAATGCAAGCCTGTATGAATACGGGGTATGGACTATAAACCAATCTTTCTCTTTGAAGCAATGCACACCCAGTTTAGATAACAGCTCATAGATTATCACAGATCTAAATAGATTAAATGCAATTTGGAAGTAAAAGATGATGGTTCGAGAATACGGTTTCGATTTACTCCATGGTTGCCTTTTAGCACTAAACCATTGCCATCTGTTTTACCCTCTACAGGATCAAGCTCAAGCCATTTGTCAGTGCATGAGGCGAATCTTTGATGCTATCACTGCAAAGTCGTGACATTGAGAAAAGAGATAAAACGAATCGAGAGAAAGAGAGAGAGGGAGAGACTACGATTTCCATATTTTCCATTGAATTATAATTTATTTAGATGTACATGATAAAAATAATATGCAACATAATATGCTATCAATGATATTGTTATCCTATATTTATTATAGTTTAGTTTTGTGTTTCAAAACTAAAAACTTTGAAAAAAGTTGTAAATATTATGACTCATCAAAACTAAAAACTTTGAAAAAATTGTAAATATTATGACTCATTTGTTTTCTTCATTAGGTGAGAGAGTATTCAAAGAAAGAGAGAGAGAAAGAAAGAAAGAGATAGTTGGGTCCAAATATGTGATGGATTGCGCTACACATATATTTAATGTTAAAAGAGCGTAGGCCTAACTGTTTTGAAAGACTTGATTTGATAGGTACTTGAATGATTTAAAAAAAAGATATGACACATTGATAAAAACTTCCAGTAAGAGTTAAAAGCATACAATGTAAGGCATTCAATCTTGTAACTATCTCACAAGTTTTCCAGGAGTTTCTCTACTTTTTTGATACTCTATTTGAAGTGTTGATAATTTTTTATGCAATTAGGTGATTTTGACTGAATAAATAAAAGAAAGTGAAAATCTTTGAAGTCGTTATTATTTACATCATAGTCTTGCTGTTTAACTTTATAAATGTCTGTCCCATTTTCTCTGTTAAAAGCTTTTGATTCTGTCTGATTTATCAATGTGTATATGTTTCATGCGAGTGTTTTTCACATTGGGATAACAGCTTGTCTCTCAGTCAATGACAAAATTAATTTTCTGATGACATCGGTGCAAGTTTGGGTGGGGAGAATGTCAATACAAAGTCTGAAACTCTTTCTTTGATAGGCCTAATGGGAGACAGGACGGGCAAATCGTTGGACAGCTCTAAGGCTTTTTCATTTCTGATCATTTGATTGGTTACCGTTAATTGTTTCTCATCATTCTGTTTAAGCTTGTCGTCAGAGTCCTGGTTGCTCGATGCTGTTGGGTTTTCAACTTTGATGTGCAAATTCTTCCTCTCCAAATCGGAGACCTGATTTCCTAATATGCCTTCATTTGAATCGGGTACATTTTTGTTTTGGATTAAATAATCTTGCACTGAGTTTTGATGTGTTGTACACAATGGTGATGCAATTCTTGGTAAAATTCCAAAAGATGGGGTGAAATATTTGAAATGTTCCACTTTTGAGGGAGATTCCTGCACACTCGAAAGACCATGGCCAGGTTTTATAAAACATTTCGTTAAGGTGTTACCATCTGGTTGTGCCAATTTTGGAATCTTATTATTACACATTTTTAAAGATGTTGAAAGCTCCTCAAACAAATTTCTATGTGCACTGCCTTCATATTTGGCTATCGTACACTTTGGAATTACCCTGATGTCTGTTTCATATTTTGAAGATTTACGTTGCTTCTTAGATTTTGAATGCTTTTGTAATGCCCTTTTCCGAAGTTTGTGAAATGATGGTAATTTGATACTATAATTTTGATTTTTACTTTGACATTGTATGTAACTTGAAGAAGAGCTGCACAAATCAAAACTGTCCGTTGTTTTTTCACTATCTGAATTATACCTATCTTGAGGATAAACTTTTTGCAGTAGTATATTCACTGACAGACTGAATTCTTCATTGGATTTAGGATGAGTTTTGTCCCGTAGTTTTGCCCGTTTGGCTGGACTGTTCATTCCCTCATCATTTCTAAGCCTCTTTGATTGCGAGGGAAACAGACTATTTCCTTTTGAATCACTATCCTTGTTCTTTGGAGAAGTTGAATTTTCTGCAATGCTAATTTGAGAAAAGTCTGCCTGAATATCATCGCTATCAGTATCCATTTCCTCTTCAGAATCTGTGAATAATTGAAGTTGATTTTGTGAAGGTTCCATCATTACCTTTTCCAGCATGGGAACTTGTGAGGACTTCATTTGGCCTGTTATTGTGAGATTTGTGATGCTTTCATTACTTTCTAGTATTTTGGAAAGATTCAGAACCGGCCTTCTTAGTAAAGGCTTTTCTTTGGGTCTTGTAAATATGTGCTGGTCTTGGGTAAAGATGCATTCAGCGTTGCTTTCTAATTCATTGCAATTGTTGTCTATATAATTCTTTGTTCTCTCATTATCTGTGACACCATAATTATTCTCAGCTTTTGGAGAGGTTAGGCTGAGTGATGTGTTCTGCTTTTGTTTTGTTCTTGTATTGCTGGTATGTGTTATGGAATTTTCATTTTCATTTTTATCATCAAAAGGAGGGAATTCTAAAATCGTTATTGCTGTGTTAATGCTATTCTCTTGTAAAGTTTTTGCTTTAGAAAATTCATCCTTGATTTTTAAGAAAGATAAATCTCCGGCCTGATTAATTGTAGAAATGATGCTGTCAACATTCTTGTAAAATGCAGGTCTATTTGCTCTTTCCTTGTGTCTGTTTCCCAAAATATGCTCTTTCATTAAACCCCAGTATGGTTTACTACACACCTCACACATTCTTGTTTTTCCTTTGTCAGATTTTTTGCCGATAGCATTGCGCATATTTTTGGTGTATCCGGTGATGGAGTTGTCATTTTGAAAATTTCCTATTTTGGAAACTGAGGATCCCTGAAGCAGAGCATGCCTCTCCTCGGACATTGTGCAACTTGGCATTTGTTTGATCAGTGGTCTTTGTAATTTTTCAATATCATCAACCTTGATGAGAGAAAACAGGTTGTCGCCTTCATTGATAGACTTAGCTGTTTTAGTCTTGAAAATTGTTGATAAATCAATACTTCCGTTATTCATATAATGTGTCTTGAATTTTCGTAAACTCGTCTTTATCAAATTCAATTTTAAAGGTGTCCACTTGGACTTTAAAGAAACACTGGTCTTGTCATTAGTTTCTGTGGCATCACTAGTTTTAACAGATTCTTTGGGTCTTTGAGTAGGGGGATACATGCTAGTGGAGGAACCAAGTGGTCCAAAGGTTTGCATTTTTGCCAACTCTTGAGCTTTCAGCAGCATCTGTTTTCCACGGCTAAGAAGTGCGTTGTTTTTCATTAAAACTTCTTTATTTTCTGCTGGTTTTGGTTTGAAAGTCATGGCTGGCTCTGAATAGTGTCTTTGAAATTTACGCTTAGCTGTTTTTCCTTGCTTCACAGTAATTATTTCTTCATTTTGAAAAGAATCCTTTTCTGTCTTGATAAGATTGATTTTCTCCTGTCTCACTGTAGGTTTGTCTTCACTTTCAATGAATATAATTTCAACCTCTTTTAAAGACTGAGTAAAACTGTTTGAATGTTCTGCTACTGGAGTGAGATTGTCTGAAGTTTTCTTTACTGTTGCTAAAGTGCTTTTAGTTTGATGTGGTTTGAAAAAATTAGAAATCTTAGTTTGTTTTTTCATGCCTTCTGGAAGAGGTGTAGCACCTACTTGTGTTTGATAGCTGGATTTCCCCTCAAATCTTTTCCCCATCACGTCTATACTAGAAAATCCTCTTATCTCATTGCCTTGATTCAGTGATGTGCTATCTTTACCATCATCATGTAATGTCACATTCGTTTCCATCATGTCACATACTTCTTCTTTGATGTACATAGATTCATCGAGGGGATGTATTATTTCTAGCTGTAGTTCTGGCTTCACTATTTCTTCTTCCATTACTTCCATTACTTCTTCCGACACTATTCCTTCTTTTATGAAGGGTAGTGACTTTTGATCATTCACATCAGGAGGATTTGAAACTTGATCATGATGGTCACTCTTCGTTGTGTTCACCAAGTCTGTTCTCTCAAGGGGAGTCTCGCACTCGAATGTGTCAGGTTGCGGGTGGTTCTCCTTAGGTGACATAGCCTTGGTGTCTGCGTTGATATTTGGTTTCTGTGATTGCAAACAATCTTTTACATTTTCAGTATACATTGTGATATCATCCAACACTTTAGATACATTGCCTGCATCGTAATTGTATCGTAAAAAGTTTGGCTTATCACTATTATTTTTGATGACGGTGGAAATACTTTCTTCTGTTTTGTCCGGTATTTGGTCTTGTTTAGATAACTCTTGAAAATAGTTTTCTGCTACCTTGTCCTTTTCGTTGTTCAAGGGTTTCAGGGTGGCTTTTGAGGCATCTCCTTTGAAAGATCCACATTCTTCAGCTTTTTCAGATTTATATTCTGGATTGTTTATTAAGCTCGTTGTGCCTCTGTCGCTACCATCAATAGGCGATGAAATGTGAGGCGAGTTGGACCAAGACTTCCCTCCATCTATTATTGATATTGGCAATTCTGAAGTATTTAGAAAATGATCAACTTGGTTCGCTATTTCCTTGGAATTTGATTCTTCACCATTCTCTACTATGTGATTCAGATCAGGCTTATCATCTTGGGGATTTGGTTGTTGATTTGTTAAAGGATCTATACACATTTGGCTTACAGCTTGATCAGTGGTAGGGATTGTTTTGAACTGCGCTGGATTTGAGCCACAACTAAACACATCGGCATCGCTGAAATATGAATGCGTGCGAAATTCTGCATGGTTGCCTGATGTAGATGCTGTTGGTGGAAGGGAAGATACATTGCCAGTTGATAAATATGATACCTGGTTGATTGTATTAAATGTTTGATTTTGTACTGATGTTGTTGTAGTTCCCGGAACTTCAAATGGGCTAGTATTCTTGATTGGGATAAGAGGAGAGATTCTAGTCGTATCAGAAAGCGGAGAACTAACTTTGGTATAGGTATAGGCATCTATGTCATAGTAGGTTTTGGTTTGAAATGAATCTTTTGATAATTCAATTGAACTGATATTTTGTAGTTCATTGAATTCTCTTTGAGAGGTTGTCAAATTATTTATTGAGTGATTTATTTCTGCAGTTGTTGTATTATTCTTGGAGCAGGAAGTGGTGTACGATTCCATTGATAAATTGGCATAGTTTGGACTAAGATTGTTTCCATGGCTGCTCGTTTCATGCATCTGTATTGTGCTAGACGATTCATCGTCTTGTTTATTCACATTGAAGTCGTTAAAACCATCTCTAGGATAGTATAAGGTTTTGTCATTGTCTTGTTTATTCACACTGAAGTTGTTGAAACCATCTCTAGGATAGTAATAGGTATTGTCATTGTCTTCCTCTGTATGATTGCTAATTTCAGCCAATACAACTTGCCTTGAAGAGGAAGATTCCTCCAATGTCAGTGATGGTATATTGACATCCGGTGAATACGATTCATGATGAATTGGTTTAGATGTGTGATATTGCAATGATTGTTCAGTCGTTCCTGAAACTCCGAAAGGATTGGCTGTTATCAAACTTTCGTCACAAATTGGAGTTAGAGGAGGAATCCTGTTTCTATCAGCAAGAGAACAATTGTCTTTGTTATAAGTATACACATTTGTAGCGTTGTAGGTTTCAGAAATGATTTCATCTTCTACTGTGTCTTTCACAGATCTTCCTTGTAGTTCATCTATTCTTTGTTGTGAAATCCTTCTCAAACAATCTGTTGTTAGGGCTTGAATATTAGTCATCTCTTTTTTGTAGCAGGAGGAAGGGGATAACTGTGAACGTGAATTTTCATGATTGAAATTGAAATCGGTGTCATCGTTGACTACGTCCAGAATCTGGTTTCTGTCGGAGGAATCCTCTTCTTGATTTGCGTCTCTTTGATTGTGGCAGTATTCTTCATCGTAAATTTCTATCTGACTGTCAATCTCAGGTGTTCTTTCTTCAGGAATTGTTTTTGCACAATTGTTTTCAAAGTATTTGGAAACTTCTCCACTAGTTTCTGTGAAACTCTTTCTTATCATAGCATTGCTGTTTTCTCCTTCAGTAGCATTCGTCGTTCTAGCTTCAACTGCTACATCTATTCCATTAGAAATATTGATGGCGTCACGAATCGAGACGACATCTCCAGCACTCTGCATATAATTGCTATTATCATAGTCGACATTAATTGAGTTTTGGCCTCTGCAATTTGAGTAACCCGCATTTGGGGAAGTCTTTGCTCTGTCCTTGATGAGTGAAGAAGACGTATAACCACCCTTTGTCTCATCTTTTGTATCTAAAAATGTATATTGTGACTCTTGATGGAAGGCGTCCTTTACTCTTTCAAGTTGTTTGTGTTGAGTGTTTGATTTGATTGAAGCCACAGTGATATTCTTACCATCCTCATCCATTTCTTCATCATTGCATTCATCCTCATCCCTTCTCGACTCATCTATGACAAGTTTGTGTAAGGAAGAATTGGATTCATCTTCCTCTTCTTCATTGTGATTTGTAAAAGTCGACAACTCCGGTACTGGAAAGGAGGAATGGGATTCTGGTTTCTGGATGGTTTCAATGCTAGTTGGTTGTTTCTGATCTGTCTGCGTTGTTTCCTGATTATTTCCTTGCACATTGGGAGAGTTGGTACCTTGTGGATGGAGAATGGTGTATGACGAAGGAATGGGTTGCGGCACACGAATCGTTATTGGTCCACCACAGTTGCTGCCAGATGAAATTGGTGTTTCCAGGGGTGGTTGCATACTTTTATCAATTTCTTCTGTTGCATTGATTTGTGGTGCCACAGGGGTACACGGAACATAACTAGTCGTGTTATAATTCATCCCAGTATTCACTACATGTGTAGGACTGTTATAATTATTCATATAGATTGGATTTTGATTGTTTAGAGAAGCTTGTAGAGTTAAGGTCAAAAACTCACTAGGTATGGTCATCTGTCCTGCTGTGTTTTGAAGGTATGGCAGACTATTGGAAGGTAGAGTGTATCCATAGCCAATGTTAGGACTAGCCATTCTTAACACGGATTGCAAATCATGTGGAGTCAAGACTGGTGTATAAGTGACTGGTATTTGGCTGCTGCTACAAGATGTGTTACTTGGTGTGGAGATAATGGGAATGGCATTGGTGTCGTGTCTATTCTCGGCTTGTCCTTTGTATGTCGTTTGTTCTATGTGGTTATTCGTATTATCAATGTTCCCCACTCTTTTCAGATTTCCATCATCCTTTTGATGTAATGCAGGGATTTTATATTTTGAATCATTATAACCGACCTGGTTCTGGTTTATATAATGTGTTTGAGTTGATGGAATCAATTCTGGTAGTTTATGTTCATCTTGGTAATACTCAGGTTTTTTAGTTTCAGGATTCAATTTGGGTTGTGTTGGTTTTGTATTGTCCATTGGAGGAGAAGGTACAGTTATTTTCGCCAATTGATTCTTGGACAAATCGAGAGGGGCTTGTCTTTCCTTAGGGGTGCCATATTTATTTTCTGTCACAGTTATTGGCAATGTCTTGTCAGATGTACCCCTGCTTTTGTTTTGATTCTCAAAAACTGCTGTTTGAAATGAATAATTTGATAATTGAGATTGATAATTTGGCATGAAATATGTATTATTTTGCGTAGAAACATGTGATTTTTCCTGTCCATGGTTGTACTGATTGTTCATGGACTTTGAATTTTGTAAGAACTTATTCTGTTCCGTAGTTGGCAAAGGTGGAGAAATTGGTTCATACATTGAAACTTCTGATTGTGGAACTGTTGGTAAGCTTGTTTTGCTTATTAGATTATTCAATCCTGGAGGTTGTTCATCAATTGCACCTTTAGTGGTATATGGTTGGTTTGTTGCATGATTTTTTGCCGATGACAATAATATGGTATTACTAATGAATTCTGTTTGTTTTTTTGTATTGGGTACAGCTGACTGTTGCACTGTGACAATATTCAATGCTTGCAGAGTAGTCGGTGGTTTTGGCTGTAGAGGAACGAATTTCGTTAATTGCCTAGCTGTAGTTGTGCTCTCTGCAACAGATGGATCTGCAGACGCCTTTTCTATTCCGCTTTTCGCTTTACCTCTAGGTTTCCTTTTTGGCTTTGCCTTATTTGGACTTGCAAAGGAATTTGTGCCCATGGATGTGGTATTAGTTGGGTTGGTTTTACTACTTGGATCGACCATCTGGTTTGTTGGTGTTGGGTTGTAAAGTAGATTTCCATTTCCTTGTGGAATGTTAGCATTCATGTGTATGAGAGTTGGCATTCCTTGCGGAATGTTAGCATTCGTGTTCATGGGAGTTGTCCTTCCTTGCGGAATATTAGCATTCATGTTCATGAGAGTTGGCATTCCTTGTGGCATGTTAGCATTCATGTTCATGGGAGTTGTCCTTCCTTGCGGAATGTTAGCATTCGTATTCATGAGAGTTGGCATTCCTTGCGGAATGTTAGCATTCATGTTCATGGGAGTCGTCCTTCCTTGTGGAATGTTAGCATTCATATTCATGAGAGTTGGCATTCCTTGCGGAATGTTAGCATTCATGTTCATGGGAGTTGTCCTTCCTTGCGGAATGTTAGCATTCATGTTCATGGGAGTTGTTCTTCCTTGCGGAATGTTAGCATTCATGTTCATGGGAGTTGTCCTTCCTTGCGGAATGTTAGCATTTGTGTTCATGGAAGTCGACATTTCTTGTGGAATGTTTGCATTCATGTTCATAGGAGTCTGCATTCCCTGCGGAATGTTTGCGTTCATGTTGATAGGAGTCGTCATTAGATTAGTGTTCATGAATTGTACCCCTCCATTTTGTTGCAATGCCCAAGGAAGAATACTGTTGTAACCCATCAAATTGTATGGATAGTTTTGGTTCCAGGATTGGTAAGGATATGCATTGAAAGGAACAGGCAAGGGTTGGTTGGGCATATTCTGTGCGCTCAAAGTCTGCCCGTGTAAATGTTGTATGGCTGCTGTGCTGCTGTTTGCATCCACCTTGGTCTGTGCGGCTTTCTTTTCTTTTGCGTTTGTTGGGAACGTGGTATTCCCGTTGTTCCAACCAGAAGGTTGATTCTGTTGATTTGGAACAACTAGCGAAGGGGACATTTGAGAGAGGAAGTTGTTATTGGCCGATTGTTGATGATGATCGTCTCGTTGGGTTTTAGCTGCGGTGTCTGATGAGGCGTGGCTTGTCGCCATTCCTCCACCATTGGTGGCCACTGGGAACGCCAGTGTTTGGGGAGAAGCGGGAGGATAGAGGAAATTTGCAGCCACGGGGTTCTGCCAGAAGTTGTATTGATTGACTGGAATAATGCCTTGATGCTGACCTCTTACTTGGGATAGTCCTTGGATTTGTGTTTGTGGATACGATGACTGCAGTAGCGTGTTTGGGTAGTAGTTTCCACCATGGCTGGGGTTGGGGTGGGCTTGCTGGGAAGAGGATGCCGATGGGGTGGCGGTGGCTGACGCGCTACTGAAGACAGACGCTGCTTCTGAAGATGGACTCTCTTGGGATTGCGACGAGCATGACTCGGTATCGTTGAAAACTTCGTTGTGCTTCCAAGAACTCATAGTTAGTCAACGTCATCAATCAAGCTAAGATCTGGGGTTTTGTTCTTTATTCTTTTCTTTTTCTGACGAATGGGTAGATTTGGTTGTATATTGTCTGGAAGTAAGGAGTTTTAAAAAGTAAGTTGGTGTGGGTGTCCGTGTACGCGTGTCGTGTAAGTAATTTGGATATTATAGTATAAAGACAGACAGACGGCCATATTGTTATAGATATATAGATAGGTCGAGAGATAGGTGGTAGGTTACACACTAGGTTAGTAGGTAGATGAATAGATAGATAGATTAGATGTAAGCTTTATTTTGGCGTCATGATACGGAAACTGGGATAAGCTCCTGTCCGGTGAGCCTAATGGATCCAGAAGGACTACATTTTCCCATTCGTTTTTATAGCTATTCTTTAGTACACTAGCAAAAACGTATTTTTGGTACTATTACCTACTAGAGTCTGGTTTAGTGCTAGTACTAGAGTCTGGTGGCAATATCCACCGTGTTTACTCACTGCCTACGCATAGGCATAAGCGTAGCTAGGCATTCGTTTACTCCAGTGTTGGTCGATTCTTTACTGCCGACTCAACGAAGGACCACAACGGCTGGGAGTCAAACCCGGGCCATCTCGATCTCGAGCCAAACGCACTAACCAGTGCCAAAGAAAGATAGGAAAAGTTTGGATAAGTTTACTCACCTCGACAGAAGGTATCCAAAGAAATGTATCCTCGCCGTTAGTATTTAAAAAACACACCAACAACCAGATGGCTGCAGACTACAGATTGTAAAAACACATGCATAGATGATTGTCACTCAGAATCAGTAAAACTTTTTCGTTGTATAAAAATGATTGATATCATTACAAGAGAATAAAAACGTCGTAAATCGGGACATCCTTGATAAAACACTCTTGAAAACTAAAACTTGAAACTCGTATTCGTATAATGACTCGAGTAGGTTAGAGATATTTTGCAAAATGACAGAAGCGGTTGAACTAATTCAAACCGTGTCAATGACAGTTTCTGCCTTTCAGAATGTGTATTATGCAGGCTTTGCAACAACAATCAGAAAACTATTATGACTAATTTGTTCGTCCTTATTCCGTTCTTTTGTATTTTTCTATTGAACACAATTCAGACTGCTTGTCGATTGTGTTGAATGTGTTTCGGCTGTTTATTGTGACAACTTGGTGTTAAAATTAGAACGGTTGCTGGCACATACCCGTCTGACTCAAAGGAATTATAAGGAGTCTATTTATAATATCAGGTCCTTGGTCTGACAACAACAAACGGAAATTAATATCGACTAGATTCTATTCTAGTCCGCTCAGAAATAGATGGTCACATAAACCAACAATTTTTGCCAGAGACTAGATAGATATATCTAGCATTTAGTTAGAGGCAGTTTTACATTTTCAGTGACTGCACACACCATTCTAAAAATGAAGTTTATAACTTTTGCTGTTCTCCCAGATCGGCAAATTCCTTCGATCTTTTGTAATTTTTCAATGATGCTAGCATATTTAGTTTAAGAATCAGATAGTCTATTATAATAAAAAAATCTATGGTGCGAATCTATACATACAACGTTTAGAGGGTTTGTCACTTGTAGATGTTTGTCATTCCCCAGGAAAGCAACAAATAAACAAACAAACCGTGCGACGTGACGATGAACCAACCTATGAACCAACCTATCTATGAATATTATGTAGGTCGACCTTCACCAACGAGGTGCAAAAACTTGGTTGGACTAAATACATGTCTAATTTGGAAAGTAGGATAGGCGTCGTCAGCATAGTGGTCAGCGATCCGCCTTGTGGGTCTAAGTCTAAGGTTCGAATCCTGACTAGGTCCGGCGTTGAATCCTTGTGGCGTCGGCAGCCTAGTGGTCAACGTATCCGCCTGGAGATCGAAGGGTCTAGGGTTCGAATCCTGTCCTGGCCGTCCGACGTTGAGTCCTTGGAAAAGACTCTTTACACGATTTTTCTCATCCTATCGGAGACGGATGTAAAATTCGGAG
>JAUEKX010029747.1:0-14265 GCA_031834005.1 Dendronotus venustus
GATTTAGAGTTAGAGTTTTATGGCGCTTCGACCTCCAAGAATCATAACAGCGCCGAAAAAAAAGTAAGTTGATAGAAGTAGGTATGTATTAGGGTGACTTGCAATCTGAAGCTTGATGGCCAACATGTTACTTTCCCCACTCTATACTATAACATGTCTCAGTCTCTGACTCTGTAATATGTACCTATGCAGTATTGTGGCCAAGTGACCATTAGCAGTGTTGGCACCCAGCCCCGTGCTCAGTCTTAAATGGTGAATGAGGTAGATGCCCCAATAACCACCTTTGACAAAACAAAGAGCTGGGAGATACTATACTACGTATCAGGAATTACGGCCAGCAGGTGATCAGTCCACTGTACATTATCATTATTATTAGTAGTAGTAGTAGTAGTATCATTATTATCATATACCGGTAACTATTAGTTTTGATATTTCTATTTAAGCGCTTTGAGGCTTCGGCGAAAAGCGCTATAAAAGAATACTGTATTATTTATTTTATTATTATTTTTATCATGGTATTTCCCAGAGGTGAACTCCACGCAGGGGCGGTGTTCCCAAAGATCGTCCTGAGTCATGGCACCATTGGGGATGTGCTCAGCGTGCAGGTGAAGTTCACCAAAAAGTCTGGCTTCTTTTCGTGGAGTAGTGACCAGGTCGTGTTGCGACAGGTTAAGATCACCAGTCCTATTCAAGGGCTTCCGTAAGTGGATTTAAAAAAATTATTTTCTAATTTTGAATTTTAGAAAATCATCACAACATCCAATATCATTAATAGTTTTTTTAACGATGTAGATAGTATTCAATAATATGCTCACTACAGCATTGTTTAAGTATGTTTAGTAATATTATTAGCATGCTATTCTATTTTTTAAAACAAGTTTAACAACAGATCATGCCATGTCTTTATTTCTTCATGTGACTTAGAGTTACTAATACTAATAGTTAGTCCAAGGTATACATGATTTAAGGTCCCAATAATTTAAATTATTGACTCAAGAGTTCTCTCAAAATTAGATAGTATATTATTGAATCTCACTTCCTAATTCTTTCCGTACTCTGAAGAAAAATCCCAATTCTACGCTTAGGTAAGGACGTACCTAAACCGCTGTACCTACTGTACGACCACTGGTACAAAGAGAGATATTAATGCTACAGATAACATATTATCATGCTTAGGAATCTGCATTTTACATTGATTTTCTTTTAGCTTTAGACATTTCGCCATTCTTCAGTTATTTGCTTGCTTCCCCCCCAGGAAATTCTTCTGTCCTGCCAACATGGTCTTGAATGATGGTGAGCCACTGAGCCTGACTGGTGGCTCCTACACAGAGACAGACTGTTAAGATTAAAAGAAAAGATGGCAGTAAAACCATAACATACCTGCCAAAAATTCCTCCTGTTTTGTTTTTCCTGTATGTCAATGTTAATTTGTTTTAAAGTTGTTGATTTGTTGCCTTAATAAAAATATGTTCCAAATCCAAAATATGATTAACAGAGAAATTATCCTATCAATGTTGAGTGATGATTTCCAAGGATTGAGATAACCAACAAAATATTATCATTATACATACCTACTATTATATTTTTTGGCTGTAGGCATTACAATATCATACTATAATTATTATATGTTACTATTACTGATTAGCCGTACTAATTTCTTGGATAAAATGTGTCTTCTTTATTTTCAATGTTCAATGTGTTTTCAATCAAATAAAACCCCTCCACCTTATATCAAACCCAAAAGAATTTTTTTTTCAATACTTATGGTTTCTATATCAACAATATTTTTCTTTTCATTGTTATTTTTCTGTATCTATCATCTTTTTTGGTAACATCTCCATGATCTTGTTATTGCTATCATCTGTCTTATTTATTGTAATATGAATATAATTTTCGTATTTGTTGCCTTACCATCATTGAGCATTTAAGGCCTTTGATGAAACTAAAATTGAATTTTCAAAGTGTGAAACGGGTTTAAATTTTTATAAGCACTATCTTGTCACGGCTTTGTTAGGACTGAACGGCCACTTTGGAGTTCCTGGAGATTGAACACGGGTTGCAGCGACGCAAGATAGGCCATAGGAGTTAAGTATGTTGCCCAAGTAAATTACACAGGTGCTAAAGTGGGATCAAACCCGGGTTATTCAGGTCTCAGTCGCAGTGCAATGCCTTTGCCACTCACTCAGCTAATACTAATATAAAAATTATATTTGTTACAATTGTCTCAACAAACAAACAAACAACATTCACAACTGCTGTTAATTCAAGAAACTTTTAATTTTGCACAAAAAAGGGAGTAGTAATAGTTAAAATCATATTCACGTCAAGAGATATCAAGAATAAGATACTTGATAAATAAAAGAAAAAAAAAGAAAAATATTTTTCTAAACAGTGGAGAAAAAAATATCATAACATCAGAAATCAGTAAAATTTTGATATACCTATTAGACTATTACATTTGCAGAGAGAAATAATACCTGAGTGTAAATATACACTTATTACGTAACACAAAACTATTGCATAATTAATAAGACAAATTCTTTCATTCAACTTCAGTTTGATTCATAGGATGGAATGGTGTCGGCCATATTGCTGCATGCAGGAGACAGGAAAGGCACAATTCTTATCAAGAAAAGTCACATCCTCCAAATTAACCAACAAAACTTCAAACTATGGATAAAAAGTACCCAGATTTAAATGACGTCTTTAATCAGTGGAGATATTATTCCCTATCTTAAGTATGTGGTATTAGTATTATTAGCTTCAAAGAGCCTCTGATTTGTATTTTCAACTCTATCTATATAAATATCTTACGTTGAAAACCATTATCTGAAGAACAAAGAAGATAACAATATCTTTTTGTTTTAAAATCTGACAAACGACTGCAGAAGTCTCTTGTCAAACAAAAACGATTTGACACATAATTTGATCTTATCAAGTTATAGATTACAATAGTTATAGATTATACGGTAAAGTAGAAGTGTGGAAAGTTTCACCCAAATGTCAAAATTTAGATTATCAACCAAAACAACTGACGTACAAAATGATGCGCTGATTGAGATAGATAAAGATGGTTATGATTATTACAATGAAATATAGAGTGGAAAGAAACACGTAAGTCCTTGATAGAAAGATATCAAAATTAGATTTCAAAGTAGTGATATGGTGCTCGGTGATCTCCATCACACGTAAGTTGCTACAATCATCTCAATCATTTTTCTTTCTTCAACTTTCAACAATAGAAATCATCATTACATTCATAAGTGAATGCGGCAAAAGCATTGAGTTCATTCCATTTTTCAAAGATGAGCAAAACTGAAATAAACAAACTTATTTCAAAGAGTAGTGGTTTCTATTATCATGGTTTCAAAACTCGTCGACAAATCATGAATTAATTTCCCAATCTAAAATACCTGGTCGGTCAAAAAAGACATATTGTTTTGTTTTGATTGCCTTCCAATTTACTTGCTATTAAATTAGTTGTAAACGACACAGATCAAAAATTAGTTGTTAGTCCATCACATTGTTAATGAAAAAATTGTATTAAAAAAAAAAAGCATTGAAAGAAATGCAAAGACATCTGATAACAAAGAAGAGCTAATTTCTTTCCAATCTCGGTTTTCGGAAAAGAATGACAGAACTTGTATTCCATGATTCGATGCTTAAGAACAGAGATTTTTCCAAACTAAAGAAATTCTGTCTTTAAGTGCACTCTGGAATGTAATGTCTGTGTCAGTTTAGAAGTTACCCCGTAACTAGAGAATATAAACAGAGAGAGAAAGAAAACAAAACAAGTATCACAAAATTTTGATCAAAATCTATGCCCTATTAATTTGTGAAGATAATAAAATCAAATTGAATGCAAACGCTGCAAAGAATCAGGCACATATTATCTGATTTCATTGGTCGCAAACTACGATTGATAATACTGTCTAATACCAATTCAAGAAAAGTAGCGATACGAAGTAACCAAACAACAATGAAAAGTATTGGATATTTCCAAAATTCTGTTGGTTTTCAGATCATGTCAGTGTCAGTAAAAACTGGATGAAAATAGAGATGTAAAAAAAGGCTAATCACAAAACCATTATTAAAAAAAGATTGAAAAATAAATCAGTAGAAAAATATAACAAGAAGTCGGTGTGAAATAATATCAACATGGGTAAATTTAAAAAGATATTGTGTGTCCAATCCAAACGAGTGCCGGCCGTATTCATCATGTCCTTCCTGGAGATCAAAGGCTGGACTAGCATCGCAGATCAAATTAAAGGGAGCAGAAATGAACCCCCAACCCCACCCGCCCCCACACCAACGAATCCCTCCGTATCTTATTATTTTTTAACCCAAATGCCACATGGTATCAAAATGTTAATTGCACGCACATAAATGTTTTTGTAAAACAAAGGACAATAACGGATATGTCTCTCTTTAATTCATGATTTATAATAGTTTGTTGCCACCAACAAAACAACAAATAGCAAATACGATGGAAACCATAGGGCAGAGTCAGTGGACAGGATATGCCCACCGTGTCTAGCTAAGGACAGTTGTTGGACTACAACATTGTAAATGTGGTAAAATAGGAATCAACAATAAAAACATCGTAAATTGCATCCCACTTGATAGTTATTGAAGTATTAAATAGTGAAATCCTTCAGATATTGTACATAACCAGAAAAACATTAGAAATAAAAAAAGTCACTTGAAAAGGCAACAATAACAAACCCTATCAACCAGCTATTCAAACAATCCGAGGATGATGTGCCTAAGGCAAAACTCCAATCATTTCTGTTTACTAACAATACATAGTGAGAGAAAACAATACGAGTATTTTATGAATTTGTCATGATGAGCTGATAAACAACATGGTAGGAACAAGATCATAATCTACAATCAATGTACGAAAAATCTTTATAATTAATATTGCATTCATTAAAACAAAACTAGATGATGATGAACAATGTAACATTTCTTCATGCAACACATCATCTGTACTGTAAGTAAATCCTGCCTAGCCAAAACAAAAAAACATAATAAAAACAAAAGAAGAGAGACTATATTACACATGCTCTAAAAACTCCATAGTAGGTACAGTATTTTCTCCCTCAATTTGAAAATATTTAATGAACACACTAGGAAAGTTATGGATGTAATTCAACCTTCACTGAGTGGTGATAAATTGTTCAAATGAAAAACATGAACACATCTTTAGAGAGACCAGATGTAAGACCTAGAGCACAGAAAATCAAATACTGACAAAAGAAATCAAACTAAAAGCATTGCTAAGCCTATTCTTAGATGAAGTATCAACTCAAATAGAAATAAGCCTTCAAAAGTTTGAAGCTCAACTTTTGATTAACTCTTCCCTCTACCAGGGACAAATTGAGGTAGGCCCTATGTGAAGCGCTAAGGAGAGCATGGTGAAGACAGAGGGTAATCGCTGTATATTAAACCTATCTATACATCCTTGTATATTCTAAAAAGTTTCAAGGTTCTAAGTTTAAGACCTGTTTCAACATATTTTAGGTCACACTCCATCTAATCTAAGATAGGACTTGTGAGCATATTGAAATATCATATGAGATGAGATGTTTGAGAATCAGTCTCCATCTCAGACAGCAGTATAGAAATTTAGTACATACGATACAAGAGTGATGATAAGGTGCAGTGGTTCATTCTTCAAGTTTGTATTGTCGCTTTCATTTCAGCATTTCATTTTTGGACCCTTCAAACAAGAATGATAATAAGATAATGATATAAATTCTAGATCAGCCCATGCCTCGATATGGACCCAATGATAGTAATATGACAACTGTTAGATGGGAATGAGAAGCTTAACGGGTTGTGTAATTTTATACCTTTATAATTAACACAGAGAAGGACTAATCAAAGGAGGGATCTCTATTGCCTTTATGCACAGTCCATCCACTAATACTAATAGGGCTTGAACCCACACAGCAAAGTCAAACTATAAAACCTCGCCCCTGCCAGGATTCGAACCATAATCTACCGGGTAGTGTGAAAACTTTTTTTCTCCACACCACAAAGGCGACATTAATCAGAATGAGAATGCAATGTTCTAGTTAACTAGTTATAATATCTTTTTTCTTTTAAAGTAAAGGCATACTTAATTCTTAGTTCTTTTTTGCAAAGATCAAAACATTATCTCTCTGCATATCAGATACAATACACCTACTTGTCCATCTGTTTATAGGAATAAGGTATCAGTGATATAATGATTAATAACTAAATAACTTGACATTAGGTTAACGAATAAACATAATAATGCAAACAAACAAATAACACAGCAACCTGTTCAGGCAGTCGTCATTAATTAATTAATTAAGTTCCCTCTTCTCTCACACTGCTCCCTCCTCCTCCCCATCCGCTGCAGCAGCTTCCACTAAAATACATTATGTATACAAAAGATGGTCCAAACCATGTTACTATTAATCATTCATTTCACGCAAATCTTTCTGTACAATCTAGTACAAATCTAAATAAATTAATTTGTTTTACAATCATTCATGAAAACATAATTATATTCTTAGTGGTAGAATCTCATATCAGTTGTATGTATCCAGATCGTAAATAATAAATATTCTAAAAGCTATTTTTAAAAAAAAATGTAAGTAAAGCCCTATATGGTAATTATTGTTGTTAATCTTCATAGTTGGTATCGGGTAAAAGAATTTACAGCAACTTGTAAGTAGCAATAATCAAGTGGTAGTTGTGGCAGTTTCTTCGCTTTTCATCTCTCAAAATAAAATCTTATATAAAATGGTTCAACGAGTGATGAATCTTATGAATGGTAATCATTGAAGTCTGTTCTGTTTGAGATTACATTCAAGCAGTTGAAAAGGTAAAAGAAAAATCATTTCTAGGAAGAAAAAAAAAGAAAACAATTCAATTACAAGAGCTATGAAAATGGAGCATAATATCAAAAATAGTTGGAACCATATTTGAAAACATAACTGATGCATATGGATCATTCAAAAGGTGAAATATGTGACACGTCGAAGCAATAAATATATGGTACTATATTCAGCTCCCCTCCCTTTATCACTCCCTCCCCCACTTCCCCTCTTCATTCTGTTTATCATAATATATTATATTTGAACAAATATCATCTTGTAAAATTAACGTCTAGTCCGCAAACAAAAAATTCATCCATGATCTCCCTTCCTCTTCTGAAAAAAATAATAGATGTGAAAGAAAACAAAAAGTGATTCAAACTCTTTAAAAATTGGTAGTCACACACATGGTATAAAATGTAGAGAAAATCCCTCCCATCCTCATCGCTGAGTAAGTCACGGGTAACCAGAAGTCTGTACCGTCTGAATTTATTGGCATATCACTCATGTCGTAGTATGTGGTAGTTCATCATTGGTTTACATGCAGCCATTATCATTGCAGGGTCTTAACTAATAAACAGGCTCATCCTTTTCTACTCAGTGAACAACAGCTACGACCGTGAACAATAGACTTGGCGGCACAGACTAGCGGGTGAACACCAAATTTGGGATTGGATAAGTCGTAGTCGTAGACATAGACTGAACAATCTGGGCTTTTGGGTCATTCCACGCAGTAATAATACCCCAAGAAAATTAAGGGAAAAAATCTTCACCTATCTCCTAACATAATATGTATAGTAAGTAAAAAGAATGAAAATAAACGAAGGAAAAAAAAGACATATATTAACTACGCATCACCAATTGCGGAGAAAAGAAAAACAAATATCAACGTGGAATCTTTATAAAATATCACAGCAATACAAATACTTGTCCATCTGTTTATAATATAATAATAAGGTATCAGTGATAGATATATATTATATTTATGAATATGTATATAACTAGACGGGTCAATAAATAAACATAATGCAAACAAACAAACAACACAGCAACCTGTTCAGGCATTCGTCATTAATTAATTAAGTTCCCTCTTCTCTCACACTGCTCCCTCCTTCTTCCCCCCACGGGTCATCCCCATCTCCATTCGCTGCAGCAGCTCCGGCAATGTCCGTTGAAAACTCTTCTTGGTCGTCGAAACTGTAGGAGCTATTCTCATCCACCACAGAGTCTCCTACTCCTACCCCTCCATTGGCTAGTTGTAGCTTCATCGCGTGCATTCTAAAATGGAGGCGATTCTCTAAGTAGTAACCTTTGTAATTTTTTCTGGGGAAAAGAAAATTACACATTTTATATCAAATAATTGAGCTATGACTATGTGACACACTCGTCGAATGACAAATTATGTCAACAACCAAGTATATGACAGTATTCATATAGTGCTTATAGCCATTAATATATATAAGGCTTTTCCTCCAAATGTTCAAGTCCTATCGCAGACGGACTATCAAACTACCTGAGGTATGACCTGTATGTGTTAAAACGGGCGTTGAACAATAAAGAAGCCTCTCCATTCAATAGTCTGTCTACGACTAGCCTTGACACCACAGTCTTCAACACGTTGGCTCATACAGGTATTGAACTCATGAACTGGGAGCTTCTGCCCTGCATGCCAGAACAAAACTAATGATTTGTACCGCAAACATCAAGAAATGAGGATGTGTGAAAAGATCAACGAAAAAACCCCAAAAAAACAAAAAACAAAACATTGTTGAATAAAAAACAAAAAAACAAATGACTAGGTATTTGAACTTACTTAATATTCTCCATCAAAGTTTTCACTTCTTCCAAGCGTTCCTGGGTTAAATAGATGATGGCACTTTCTAGCATGGCGAAGGGAATTAAGTAATGGTCAGCCACCAACTTCTTTTCACTGTTTATCAAATAAGAGGAGAGAAATGATCATTTCTTTAGCGCAATGCATGGTAAGATGAGATAAGATAAACTCTATTAATCCTCAAGATTAAATTATTATGTGCAACATGAGCAATCCTTTCATGAAAGAAAACAAGTAAGGCATATTTAAGCAATGAGTATGATATACAACAACAACAGACTATAACTTGATGCCGTAATTCTTAATAGGAAAAGGAAAGTTAATTATACCAAAATTGCATTAGAAATGTTTCATTAGTTATAACTTCTGTCATAACAACTTGCTGGCCCCATTTATTCCTTCCTCCATCATGTCAACAGTCTGATATTTTAATGCAAGTCAATTTCTATGTACTGATTTGTTACATTGTTGTGTATCTGTTGGTCGAGTGTAAGACACTTTCTCATGAATAACGTTTAATGTATA
Organism: Dendronotus venustus; assembly: GCA_031834005.1. Classification (NCBI taxonomy): domain Eukaryota; kingdom Metazoa; phylum Mollusca; class Gastropoda; order Nudibranchia; family Dendronotidae; genus Dendronotus; species Dendronotus venustus. Next base: position 9,214 of record JAUEKX010029747.1, read on the forward strand.
GTGTTTATCAATAAGTGATAAAGGCAGATACCACCTTTGACAAAACACAGAACTGTGAAATACTATGGATCAGGAACTATGGCAAGCGGGTGATCAGCCCACTGCGTGGAAATGAAAGAAAGACAATACTAATCAGAGAAAGAGTTTGCTGTGTGACTGGCTTACTTCTCAATGACCTCCTGGAAGCACTGCTCTGCCTGGAAGAGCTGGTCTCGGCACCGAAGACACACCCCTTTTAGCAAGAGGGCCAGGCAGTAGTTGTCATAGTAAAACTTTTCATCCTGGTCTGAATCGATAGGAAAAGTAATAATTGATTAGTTTTAACATTGATGATGATGTTCCAATAACCGGTATAATTACAATAGACTACATTGAGACATCCACTATTCAATGACGTTTGATGATGATGACAACAACAATTCAATAGGTTTATTCTATCCCAAGACTTTATTCTTCACTTTCTCTGGATTGTATTGTTTGTGTGAATAGAGAACATTGACACTTATAGGATATAGAGAGTTAGTGGAAAGTAGAACGATAGTTTGGGAAAACAGATAAGAAACAGAAACAGAGACAAACCCACAAGGGGCGTCCGGCCTCCAACCAACCCACTAGCTGCCAACTTTTCAAAAAACATATCGTAAAGCTGGAAGACAAACAAAAATCTCCAGCAACACCAACAACACCAATAAAATCCCATAAAGAAGTGCTCACCTTTTGACTGGTTCAGTTCGCTAACTGTATTTTCAACCGTACTCAGAATGGTATCTAGTAGAGCTCTGTTTTTTCCTATAATGTTGAAACCATTCCATGCATAGATCAGTTCCTGCAGGAATTTAAAAAATAATGAATTCAATTAAGACAAGGTGAAGGAAGAGAGCAGATGAATCCTTCGATATCTTTTCAATTACATTTGTAAGAATGTTCAAAGTTTGAAATTGAATCCACCACCTACGAGTTCTTTATGTCACAAAATGATGACAACATTTAATAATCATTGGACTTCAGCCCATTGATAAATGGACACGTTTTCTTTGGTGGTAATTCTAATTTCGTTTTGGAGGCAAAAAGAGTGGGTATACAAGGGAGTAAAATGGAGGACTCTGATTTTCACTACTTAACATTTTAAAGAAATCATCTTTCATTCCTTTCCCCCTCATGAATAGATTAACTTTCTAAACTGCGACAGATGAAAGCTGAATACGTTGTACTTCAACAAATTGTCTATATTTCCTAATAGCATCAATAAAGTAAGTCCATGCAGTATCACTTACGATGGCAGGAAGTATGAGTTTGTTCCCTTGTTGGAAATAGCGTTGGGATTTGGCCACAGCAAATTTTTCAAAAGGAATTGATTTCCCAGCGATCCTCTGCTTGAGTTTTGGTACCTCCCTGTCACAAAGATTTACAAATATATACATTTTGAAATTACATAGTTTTCTACAGAAATGGGCAACAGAGTGAATATTCTTGTTTACAAATTTGTTTGTGCTTCAATCATTGATATAGAGAGATTATCAATTCATTCATAAAGAGGGGAAATTAGTCTAATATCTAGAGTGAATAGATAATACTCACAAATAAAAGAAGATGAAGTAAAAAAAGGTTAAAAGATCTTAATTTACACTTGTATACCTTCATTCGCCCCTAAAAATAAATTGAAAACTATATCAAATCAAGTGTTAAGTTAAGCTAAAATCGTTTTACAGCAATGTGTATCATCCTAGATGGTCCTACCCGAATAGGTAGTCGAGGTGAGCCTGTGTGTCCTCTGACTGGTCAGAACACATGGACAGGAAAGACGCCTTCTGGTACGAGTAGGTGGCCTTGCTCCAGCGACTCTCGTGGAACAAACGCTCGGCGTACTTCATCGCCATCAACCAGTCACTCTTGAAGCTGGGAGAATACACATGAGAAATATTGTTAAGCATGAAACTGATACTAAAAAAGTCGGGAGGTGTTACATTTCAAACACTAAAAAGTCTGAAGTATTACATTTACAAACAATCTCTTTAAAACTCATAAGCATCTAAATAATCTAGAATAAATGTAAAAATTCACTACAATGAGACAGTAGCCGGGTGAATGACTCTGCGAGAATATCAAAACATTTCAGATCATTCAGTGCTGGGGAAAAGTAAGATGATAGTCAGAGTTAAAAGAAAGAAAACAGAGATAGAATTCATAAGGGATAACTTATCAGAACCATGACTCATGACAAGAATAAGTAGAATTAGTAGAAATAAGCCATATATTATTTGACTTATAATAATATCCAATTAACAGATCGCCATATTTCATTTCATAAAAGATTGTACAGAGACACAGTTAGCGGCCACCCACCAGTGACACCACATCAACTCCCAGTAACACAGATGGTGAAACTGCTTCCATTCACTCTGGGAGTCAATCGATTCCTCAAACTCAGTGATAGCCTGAAACAATAGACAATTAAAACGACATGATATAGACGTCCTCTACTTGCAAAATGACTGAGAAATTAGGAATATTGCAAAAATATCAAATTAAAATGAAATGAAACAAACTTGTTGAGAAATGGTTTTGAGTCTAATTCTATTTAAATTAAATGTGTATATGATATCCTGAGGTCTTCTTCCCTCATGGAATGTTAGGATTTGTTCTTGCATTCACCCATTATTTTACTCCTTGGTTTATGTGTTAATTGTAAATTGTTTGTGTAACTGATTTGTCCATGTGAAGTTTGTTAAGCTGCGCTCTTGTAACAAATCCTAATTCCATACAAGATCAATACATTTTTTCATCTTCATCAATTGTTTACAAAATCTGTGCATACTAACAGTTTTTGATTTTGCAATGACAGTAACGGATAAAATCTCTAATTGGTGAAGAAGAATAAAAAGATGTATTACTGCATCAATGTTTCCCTTGACTTCCTTCAATCGTCCACTGAAGAACAAGAACAAGGCACCCTGGGATGGAAGAAACAGAAGCAAAAACAAGATGAAATTGACTTAAAGGATTTTTGGTAACCAGATATCTCTCTATATAAAAAAAATAGAAAAAAAGTCTATATGATGGACATTCTTTTTTTTGTGTGTGTTCTGCATCAGTTAATCTAATAAAAAGATGCCATTTTTCTTTTGTTCATTGTTTTTGACTGTTCTGTTTTGAAAACACAATAAATGATTCGATAAATATATACATGATATAGGTTTTTCACAAAGTATGACATTCTCTCTTCCTGCACCAAAAAAAAGTGACACTTTCTACTCAATTATTGTACTCACATGTGGGTGGTCGTCGAGACACGGCTGTAACACTTCAGTCGCCAGTTGAATATCCCCATTACCCAAACCTACGGAGGAAGTGTTTAAGGAAGGATGAGAAAAATGTCGTTGGGGGTTTCAATTTCTTTTTCATCAATCAAGAAAAAATTTTAAACTATAAAACTCCACCACCTCTTTCTATTGGTTGTTGTTGACGTTTTAAACTACACTAATCCCGCACTATGTAAGCAGCAAGTTCACACCCCACAATTTTTTTTTAAAAAAAACTCCCAGGCTAAAATGGAATGACTTTCACACCCAACAAAATCACTACCATTTAACATGATTGTAAAAATAAAATGAAATGAAGAGTCAGAGTCCTAACCTAAAACGTATGTGATGAGTGAATGATACGCCACAAGGACGATGGCACACAGTTTGCTTCGGAGTCCTCCGTACAGCTGGGTCCCTTTCTGGATGTCCTCAAGGCCGCGTTTCTAAAGGGTTAATGTAAAACAAAAAAGTCAACCCTGGAATATCACATAACCATGAAAAATTTTCATACATGATACACTTGATATCAAATAAAAGGAATTCATGTCCATCACAAATAAAAGAGGGGTAGAAACAGGCAAAATTTAAGAAGCAAAATTAGTATTAAAAAAGTGCTTTTGGTGTTACCCAATCTTTAGATTAATAAATGAGCTTCTTATTGACTTCATTCCCTTCGATATGCTTGTCAAAACTCTTTTTCTCCTTATTTCATTTTGCTTTTCTTTTATCTTTTGATTATCTGTGTGGATATATCCGCATTGACTCAACCTTTCACCCCAGAACATTTTTACAATTTCCCGGAAAACATTTTAAGGTTGACTAAGAAATTACATAAACATTTTCTAAACACTACTCATTACACAGGGAGAATAATAACGTCATGTTATCATATATTAAGTGGGAGAAAATTCAATGATTATTTCAGCTATGAATCGGACAATGAATTTTGAATGAAAAATTCACACACTTGGAAAGTGACTGTAAAATTTAAAAAATAAGATGTGAAAATGACACACTTGTCTGACAGTTTTTGCAAGAATCAAAAACTTTTTATCTAATTTTGGCTTCCAACAGCAATAGAAAATACATCTATGTACATTCAAATAGACAAAATATTCAATAGAAAAATAGAAATGAAATTATCATGAGATTTGTGATGACAAGCAGTGATGATGCCATTAAAGTAAATTTCACCCCATGAAAATAACAGAAACAAACGTCTTCAAATGATTCAAACTGACGTAAACGTAAAGTAAAGGAAGAACTCTGCTATGCCTAAAATATCAATAAGGTGTTTTATAAATCACTATAAACGAAATAGAATACCCTTCATGCAGGGTGCATCGAATCAGGTTTTCTTGTGGTTGCTACAACGGCACAATGTGCAAAACTTTGGGCTGATAAAGTTAACTTACTACATAGAATCTTAATTTTTACTGAATGTCTACTTGAAAAGAGCTGATTTCTGGCACTGCAAAAGAAACTTAATTTGGAAATAGAAACCAAGAAACAACACAAAAATGTATACTTCTCTTTCATGCATTGTTGTCTTCTATTAAAGAAAATTTTCATTACCAAATTTCTATGTGTTATAAATGTTTAAATAGTAAAAATAATAATAATAATAAATCTTTATTGTCTTTATTGGTTTACATTGGAGTCATTTCAAGCATATTTCAATCGTATAATCATTCGCACCACCCATACACACACACACACACACACACACACACACACACACACACACACA
>JAUEKX010029970.1:0-14255 GCA_031834005.1 Dendronotus venustus
CGTGCTTCAAGTGTGCTTAAAATAGGTAAAAACTACTGTTGATAATCTAATGAATCTACGGAAAGTTTTAGAACCATAATTTGTCCGATATCTAATAGGGAGTACAAATTTCCTGCGGGAGTACTTTTTTAATAGTAAAAAGATACACCCGGGAGTAACATTTTCCTGGGAATAAAGTACTGGGGAGTACTTATTTCCTAGTAAATATGTACTGGGGAGTGATTTTTTAAGGGAGCGTTTTGTTACGGTGACACCGGCGCTCAGATGACTCCTTCATATATCGTCTATATAACCGATGTTGTAGGAGGATGATTGATCGGTTCCACCCATTCAAGCACGGCGATGTGTGGTTAGACATGTGCATATATATATATTGCAGAACGTAAATTTTTGGGATTTGCTCGTGTTCTGGTGGGAATGTTGTTTCGTGAAAAAAAAAGTTTTGTAGAAATAGAAATGCCAGAAATAATTCTTTTATCAGGTAAATTTATCGTGAAACTGTGAATTTAGAGGGGCGTTGTTTAATTATACATAATTTTCTCTTTATTTATGAAATATTTTTAGTGAAATTATAATTTTTGTATAAAGTGTTATTACTATAACGTAATCTTTTGATCTGTAATGTTAAAAAGTTAAAACTTTAGAATATATATATCTACATTTTTTCTATTATATTTTTAAATATTATCAATTGTCTCATATGATATTTGAGAGTGACATGTAGAAATGTTCGGTAAACTCCTAGGTTATTGATTTGACGTTTAAATTGTTCTATTAGATTAACACGAGTGTCATTAATGTAAGACATGTAAAACCTCGTGCGAGAGTCAGGTCAAAAAATATTAAAGACTTTTCCTACTAAAAAAAAAGAACAAAATATTTTGAGTGTCCGTTGGACACTTTTAGAGTTCTGTTTTAGGTACTTTTTGTTAGCACACTGTAGTATAGTTACCCTCTACGGCGGAGAACCGCATTTAGTATATTCTTTACGTTCTATATTAGGAGTTTTTACTTCATGAATGATGAGAAGAAAAACAATATCAAATTGGTGACGAAGAGAAAATGGCAGTAACAAAATTTGAATTTACCTGCGTTCCCTTCATTTAATTGTTCTGTAATAATTCCATTTTACCTGGAATAATTAAGGTGACATGTTTTTAGAACGGCAAACCATAGTAATATTGTCATAGAACTTTACTTAAAATAATTTGGTTACATGGTTTAAGAACGACAAATTCTATCAATAGTGACATGTCCTTTTACCTGGAATGATTAATAAGGTGACATGTGTTTAGAATGGTAAACCATAGTAATATTGACATGTCATTTTATCTGGAATAATTTTGTGACATGCGTTCAGAACAACTAATATTCTAATATTATTAACATGTCACTTTACCTGGAATAATTTCTTGGAATAAAACTAACTCACGGGTTTTTAGAGGTACCAAAAAAAGATAATTGTCCATTGACAGATAAATGTTTCTTTTTTTTAATTTTATTATATAAATAATTAAAAGATCTAGACTGGAAGTTTGAAATATATCTATTTAGCCTTGATCTTTAGATTATCTCCATGATAGATGAACTAGCCTTGATGTTAGATCTAGCCTTGTGTGTCTTGTATTATCTCTTTCATAGCTATGACGTAATGATTTCTGTATACTTAATCTCCATTTACAATCTCTGTTTGTCACTGACAGTCACTAACAGTCGGCCGAGATATTGGACATGTATGGATTCCATAGATCTCTACGGTGGTTTTATATTAGGAGTTTTAGTTTATGAATGATAAGGAGAGAAACAACATCAATGTGTGTGCGGTGGCGGACACTTTCTCATATATGCACATGTGTTCTAACACGTGAAGACTTAAAGAAGATTTAACGAGTTGAAGTTGTTGTTTTTATTTTTACTTTACTATGCGTTTCATCAATAACAAAACCACAAATAGCTATAAGTAAAAAAAAAAAAATTTATTAACAATTGTTTTGAAAATCTCAAAAAAAATATCGCAAAAAAAAAGTTTGACATTGCAGGGGCGAATCTAGAAATTGTTAGACGTCCGGCAAAAATTTTCAAGTATAAGAATACGTCTTATAAGAAATAGTTCTTAAATTTGGCAATCATATAATTTATTTTAAGGTTTAAATATCGCTAAAACACTTTATTACAAATCTTTTATTGTTAATCAAACAGTTACCGAAATTTTATGCAAATACAATCGTTTGTATGTACATTTAAATTTCTTCCATTAAAAATCATAATACTGATTGTAGAATTATTTTGTTGCCACTATATGAAACTTACTTTCCATTAATTCACAATCTATTATTTATTCATCTCCATCGCTGCTTCTGACTTCGTCATCATCGTCGTCTAGTAAATATATACTTGAAATATGAATGTTTCATAAGGTTTTATAAATTAAAAATAAAGTTTTCTTTAATTTTGGAGTAAGTGGTAATAATTGTTAATATACCTGTTCCACTGATTGATTCACAACCATCAGAAGATTCTTCATCGTTACTGCAATCATCATAAATCATGTCAAGTATTATTGGCGTTGCCTCTCCTTGAAACCATTTGATCATGAAATTATTTCTATCAATTGACCATCTTGAGTTTTCGGGAAATTCTTCAATTGGATGCGACATAAACGATGAAGACCATCTTTGTGATATCAGACGAACTCTTTTCAGTTTTTCCTGGAGAACCTTATGGCATCGAGGTAGCATACTCCCATCCAATTTCTTTGTGTGCGCGAGATTTGTATTTCTTGGACGATACTTCTCCATGAAGATTTCTAAACGCACACCATTTACTTCTTTTTCCCATAAATTTCAGAAACATAAGACTCAATAGTGGAGAACGTTTCTTGATTGTTTTCATCAGACAAGGCCATTTGTACGAGAGCCTTCTGCGCATTTTCGCATTTTTCTAAAATTTTGAATGGTCTGATTTTCCCCTTTCTTGAAAATGATGCAGTGTAGTCACACCCAGTTAAAGCATGATATTCCAGAAGCGATTGAGACAATTGTTTTCCGAGTAAGCCATGGATCATGTACACATCTATAAATCGTTGTGTATTACTGTTTTGAACGCCAACCTCCAACCAGACTTTCAGGTTTGGAGCGTAGAGGTGCTTGATACCAAGAGCAATTATTAAACAATCAGTATCATTTGTTCTCAAAACAACATTTCTTGGACCTTCAATGCACTTTAAGTGAAAGAACATTCTACTATCAGCTTCTTCGTGTGTGCAGAACATTTCGACTTCTTCTTCACATACTATACCATCACCTTTACATTTAAATTTTAAACAACGGTCATTGAAGTTGCTATATAAATTTTGTCTCCAAGAATCGAAGAAAAAATTTCGTTTTTCCAGAAATTTGTCAAAATTCAGTTATTGCAACCTGGAACGAACTACTCCGTAGAGCTCCAATTCAATTACCAGGTCTTCTTTGGGCTGGTCCTCTAATCGTATACATATCCCTTTGAACACCACGCTTTATTCTTTCGCAATCTTTAATGGAAGGTGTTATCCATTTACAGTGCCGTAGCAAAGCATTTATTTTTTATGGAGGCCATGTTTGGAAAATGTGGTTATTGTAGTGTCGTATAAGGTACTACCATGGTTGGCGCCAATGCGCGAGCAAAGAATTTTCTATATTGGCTTAAAAGGCATCCTTTAGGTGAAAATTTGACTCGAAAGTTTCTTTTTTAAACGTTTTTAACATACAGGGAAAAAAACAAACAAAAAAAAACAATTAATACAAACACTTTCTTTGTTTTTACAAGCATATTTGACAAAGATTTTTGAGGGGCCATAGCCCCCCGACCATAGCCCGGCCCCATAGGCTGCTACGGCCCTGATTTATCAGCTACAAAATGAATGAATTTTCCTTGACATTCACAAATACGGATTAAGAGATAGCGTGCCACACCTTCGAATGAGCTAGGTAAATTTGTATAAAGATAGAGAAAAAACATTGCATCTATTATTGTTACATTAACATCAGCTGGTGGATGCGATTCTACTTTAGCTTCAAGATGTTTCAACAACAACCTCTTCGGTGATTTAATTATTGAGCCATCAACATGACATAAAGATAAAGGAAGAGGTGTTAAAGGGTATTTTAATATTTCCTCCAAATCGATCTTATTTTCCAAGGAGAAGTAAAGAAGGTTACCAAATAAATCTCTCATCAACTAAGCTGCCATTAATTTCCCATCGTTTGATGTTATTTTCTTTTTTATTTTCCCAGATAAAAAAGTACAAACCTTCTGCCTTTAGATCCTTTCTTCAAACCTCTCAGGTTTTTCAATACACTCGTCAAAATTATTTTTTTCTTTTGCGATCGCCTATCTCTTCGATGTTGAGTAGGAAGTCTTCTGTTTCACTTGCTGCTGCCGTTCCTGTCGCAATATTATATAAATGATCTTTCTCTACGTCGTCAAAGGGATTCATTGATTCTTTTATAGTGATAACTAATTTCTTGATTATTCCGTCTGATATCATTTTGGAGCTCTGTAGATGATGAGAAACTTCCTCGTTCTTTTTCATCAAGAGTTGGTCATATAAACTTGAAATAATTGATGTTCTCAAAAAGTGAGATTCAGCCCAATTATTCAGCCCAATTATTCAGCCCAAAAATAATAATAATACCTGATAGGTTAAATTGGACATTTTTTTATTATCTCAAGAAACATTCATATTTGGAGATATTGAATCAAAATATTGTATAAATAGTGTCATAAACCTTTATCAAGTGTGTATTAATTATTATACAGTCTTAGTGAGTGAGATAAAGAGGGGACAAAGAAAGAAATGTATATTTGGGGGACATTCTATATTTTCGCATCAAAAGGTATTCACAGAAAATTGGATAGTGGAAAAGGCAGGTAGCAACATCCTTATTAATTTAAAATGGGAAAATATGAAATATACAGTAGTCTAAAATTTTACTGTCACCTTTATTTTATTTCAACTAAACGTAACAAAAAGGTTACAATTTTAATGTCCCCCCAATTATATGTTTCAGGAGCAGTAAAAATGTCCCTTTAAACATTTTATAAAGAACTAAATTTTATATATATATATATATATATATATGTGTGTGTGTGTATAATTTAAATAATCTTAATAAAAATATTCCTCCATGAAAATATTTGTTTGCCGAAAGTAACTTTTTCCTATGATTAGTATTTTTCTCCAATAATCAATAATCCAATAATTTTAGACGTATTTGACCAGCTTGACAAACTTGCCCCATTTTAAACCTATTATATAAACAGATTATACAAAAAAGAAAATGAAGAAAACAATCCAAACAAAAAAGTTAACCACCGATAGAAATATTAGAAATAAGAATGGAGAAATTAATCTTGAGTTTTAGAGTGCCTTGTCCATGTTTTTAATTTGTTTAGAATGCAAATCTAATCTTTCTTTCGCACAATCTTTAGACATGTTAAATCCGTGGTTTCATTTAAAGACTTTTATATAGTATAGCACATCCTGTTGTGGCGTAATAATAAATTGGTTACTGATATATATCGTTTTTTCTCCCATATATCTCATCTAATTTCTCATCTAAATTCTATGTACAATGTTCTACTTATAACCAAATAAAATTCTCCACAACGTTCAAATCCTGACAATTCTGGAATATTCGATCATAATAAAAATAAAAATGCAGTAGATAATTCCGTGCCTAATCCTGGAATAACAGTAAAAGAAAGCAATATCAAATAAATACTGATAAAAAGTTCATACGATCCTTTAGCAATAATTTATACAGATAACCACAAATATCTCGACTTGTAACCGATAAAATTGGTTCTACTTTCTCATTCGCTTTTATTTTTCAGTGCATTCTTTATATCTGGGCTATGGTTGATATGGCAACAATATCATCATACATGTGGACAAGTACGATAAAGCAATATTCAAATGTCTACTATTTGTAATTCAGGAAATATGATACATTCAGTTTTGACTTTCTAACGAAACAGTTTAAAGAAATTATAACATAAGCATTAGAAATCCAAACTAAAAAAGTAGATCGAAGTCTGATTCAAGTCGGTTATCGATTTGTTCAGAAAAGACCGTTTGTATGACAAAGTGTTATGATTTTATTTTTCTAGGTATTGTTTATATGCTAAGGCTTACAGAAAACATGATAGTAAAGAGCTATAGAGGCGTAAAACTTTCTTTGCTTTTTTGTTTCTATAAAAATAAATTTTTTTTAATAATCTCTGTAGATGGAATTTATTTGTTGGCTAATTTGTTAGAGAATTCATTTTTCGTCTACGTTTAAAAATAAACTTTAATTAATGATATTAGATCTAAAGCTTAATCTAACCTTGGAATTCTACCCTTTGTAATAAGATCGCACTAATGATCAACAAAATTTTACCCAACGATTTTGTTCATTCTCCATATAAATAATAACATTATGATGAATATCACTGTGATGTATGTTACGCACACATACTCAAGATATTGGAACATCAAGTCTCCAAGCAAAAAAGCTAGCGCTGATCCAACTCTTGCGAAGGACAGTCTGACGCTTTCGGCAAACGCTTGACAGTGAGATGGAACCAGAGATGCTAACACATTCGGTAGAAAGATGTTGATTATGATTGCCGCAACTGCAAAACTGATACCATATAATACGGCTATAATGTTGTTAGTCGTGTTGTCTTGATTGTAGTTTTGCCATATCAGAAATATTAAGAACACAAAGGCACTGCAAAAAATACAGGCAATATTTATGTAAGCTGTGGTTTCTTTATTGGGGGATAGAAACATATAAATAAAACTGCTCACAATTGCAAACAAACCTACGCCGAAGTTAACAAAACTAATTTTTAAAATTCCCCAATTCAAGTATTCTACTGCTGTCATTGGTTGCCAAACGTCATAGAGACAACAGCAGTGCATAAAGACCATGGACATCATCATTATCAACATCATATCAACACTCATCATTAGTTGAAAGAAACTTTGAGAATCCTTGTTTACATTTTCATTTGATTTTTTGAGGAGGGATGTGTTTGTTTGTGATTCTTCCTCTTCAGCTTCTTGGTTTTCTTGATCGGCCAGAGAATCAGTGCTTGATGATGCTTCTATAATTGTTTTATCTGTTATCAGAAAGTTTTTATCATATTCTCCTTGATTCTTTATACGCATTGCTTCTTTCAAATCGAATTCTTTTGAAATGTTACTGACAAACAAAACAACCAAGCCCAATTGAATGAACAAAATGAAAATCAAAAACAAACCAGTTCCATTTGCGTACGTAATGTGTACACCCAAAAAATGGAAATCGGCATTAACAAACGCAAAGTTAATACTTGGTCCTACCATAAAACCTACCCCAAAAGCTATGCCAAGTCTTGTGAGCTGCACCAAAACTTCTTGTCCTAAGTACGATCTTGCTAGTTCCCCGTTCATTAGTGATCTCATGCAACTGCCAACTCCTGACACTAGTCTCCCTGTAAACAGCATCCATGGAGAAATTGGGATGATGTACAAAGCATTGCCCATCATCATCATAATATTTGCAAAGATTAGAATAGTGCGTATGTTTCGATACCGGTCCAATATACGTCCGAGAATCAATGAGCTTACGATCATTGAAAAGAAAAATATGAAGGAAATTGTGCTGTAATGAAATATCAGGTGATCAGTTTTAATGACTTTCTTGAGATAGAGGTAGAGATTTGTGAAAGTGAAGGAGTATTCGGCACCAGTAAGTAAATTCTGTATATAAAACACTCGACTGGTTTGTTTTCGTCGATGTTTCCACTCTTTGAAATGGGTTTCAGAAAGCATCTTTTTATCTGTTTCTAATCTAGAAAAAGAAGATTAGTAATGGATAAGTTGATAACTAAATATTAAACGGTAATTGGATATTGGTTTAGTCGGTTTATAATCCTTGGTAGCAAGCAAATCATTAAAAGATACTCTGATGGCAACCAATTCATTAAAAAGGTCTATTATAGCAAGCAAATCATTAACAGGGTTTCAGATAGCAAGCAGGTAGCAAATAAATCATTAAAAGGATCTCTAGTAACTAGCAAATCAATCAATAAATCATTGCAATGAATATTGTATAACAATAAAGTATTGCAATGTAGCTTTAAGTAATAATTTTGAAAATGTAATAAATACATATTCTTTGTAGCACTCCTTGTTCACATGTTTTAAAGGTTTAATATCTAAAACTGGGACCAGGCATCTTTATAAAATGTTATTTCAGCTTTACAATCTCCAAAGGCAAACAAGTGCGCTTTCGGTGTGTAAATATATTAAATAACAAAATTACAACCACCATTTATTTATAAAAGAATTAACAACGCGATCAATAAACCTTTCAAATTGAATTATAGTTAATTTGCTTTGCTTATACTTTCTAATCTCACCGAACTGCTCAACTGCCGTTTGTTTATCCTATATTATTATTCAGTTTCAAAGTAATAATATAATAGTAGAATATTTTTATAGTGTTTATAACTACATTATACATTCGTTTTAAAGACTTTTGAAACCACAAGTAATAGATATTGAAAATTAGCTGGGTACGAAGAGATGGTAGAAGGTAAGGATCGCGAATGAAGAAAGTTACATTTATTTTTACACAAAAGTTACAAAATAGGAATCTCTTTATCATGGAATTCAGTAATTCTACGATTCTACTATGCCTTTAAATAGATAAAATCAATGGTTCTTGCTTTAATTAAGAAAAAAAAGTGCGCACAAAATTTATATTCCGAACTTCATTCCTTCTTCCAAATCGCAGAAATGAATCCAGGTTGAGTAGATTCTTAACGTTCTTTTAGATTAAGTTCTTATAAATAACTTGTTGTTTGATTTCTAGCGCAAAATTTAGCGCGATTAAATCAGTCATTTCGACTAAATAAAGCTGTGAAATTTTCTAAAGAAACCAAAATATGTACCAATCTATATACATCTTGTAAATAAGCACATATAACTATCTAGGTTATATTTTATATGTTTAACTAGGAAAATATCCAAAACCTGTCTAAAAACCAGCATCTCTCTGTCCCGTGTATCTCTACGGAGTCTATTGAGTTCTTTTCTCTCTGCTGTTTTCTCTCTATCTCCTCTAGTTGATGTTGACAATATACACACGTGCACACTTGATATTGCCATTCATTTCTATGTAAACCGTTGTGGATGGTTTTGCCTTAGTAAGAATGCAATAGAAGAAAAAGGTTAAAGCAAATATTAATCTAAATTTTTATAAACAATGATAAAAACCCCAGTATGAATGAGCAAAAAAGGAGAGACATAAATAAAAATAAATAAAAGAAAATAGGAATTTCAAAAAGAACAGAAATAATTGCGATGATAACTTTACGTGATATTAACATTAATATTGTCATCCACTTACTTTTAGCCCCATATAATGTGAAATATATGTTAAAAGGGACTTTGTCGAACGGTATTTTACTATAGCTTGTTTGCAAGATAACCTTTTCTGTAAGTTACATTTAATAATTTATGTTAGCAAAAAAAAAAAAAACATAAATAAATAAATGGTGCTAGTAACAAAATATATGCGAGTAAGTAATGAAGATATGGAGAAATGTAGTTTTGAGAGTTGTAGTTTGAGACTGACTAAATGAAACGTAGAAATGTTATTCATGCTACATTAGCTTTGAAAGTAAAGTTTGGTTGATGTATTTTTGTCAACTGTATTTTGCGGCCATTCACAAGAAAACAACATTATAGTTTTAGTGTTTAGTCACAGGGGCGGATCTAGAATGCTGCAAACACATGCATAGGAGAGCAAAATACAATGATGACCATTAGAAATAGTACAAGATGATTTTATTTTCACTCTCCTTTGCAGATGTTGCCGTGCTTCTGGATCCGCCTCTGATTAGTCAAGTATACAACTGACCAAAATGTAAATATAACTAGAATATTTGGGAATTTTAGGGCTAAAAAAGTTGAATTAAAATGAAGTCTGGTCTTTCATTTATATGCTGAAGATTTGGTTTTGTCAAAAAAATTAAAATATAATATAATGGCACAATATTTGTTTTTCTTCGTACAGGGAATGTTGCTAACATTGACTGATAGTACATATCCGAAGTTTCTAATAGGTTTGATTAAACTGCTTTAAAAGTTCTGCAAGCAAATAAAGTATAACGTGATTGAAAATTAAAATTAATTCTTTATACTTTTTTTTCTTATCAATTTTTAGTTGCAAGTGAGCAACAAAAAGAATCCTTGTGACTCCTAATAAATCTGGGAGTTTAAAAATGTATTAAGTGGAAGGTCGGTGGAGGCCCATGAAGGTCTATTCAAACATATGAAGGTTTATGGAGATTATTTAAACATCTACAATTAATTGATTGGCAGAATGAAATCAATCAAATATCAAACGATTAAAAAGACCATGGTTTCTTTTATTTTTTTGTTTTTTATGAGTTTTTATATTATTTCTATTACGGTATGCACCCTAACAGTAATTATACAGAAATTTTTATTTTGTTAAATATGTTAATATATTTACTATCTAGACATATAACTGAAACACATCAAAAATACATAAATACAAATATATACAATATTATTCAAGTAATTCCGAATAATAACATTTTCTTGATTTTAACGTGTAAAATTAAAAAAAAACAAAGCATTGTATTTAAACTGTATATTTCGACATCTCATCGTGACTTTATCAACAATAAATGTCACAAACTACAGCAAACGTTATATACAGGCGGTTTCAATACAAATATTTACATAGCAATACTACCATAAATGTTTTATAATTGGAAAATTAGCATTAACGCATGGACTATAAAATAAAAGATGGATCTATTTTCTTTTATTAAATATCTTGTCATTTTCAGTGATTTAGTCTCTTTAGTTTAGTATCTTTGAAACCAATAAAAAGATGTTTCTGTTATAATAAAATACATAATATATAGAAATTTCTCTCAGAACATGCAACCACTATTATGGATAGCTTGGTAAGAAATCATATATTCTCTTACCATCTTTCTTTAAATAATTTAAAATCATCTTTGGTAACAACTGCACAGTACTGGAGTGGAAAAAGGATTAGAATTTTAATTTTTCTATGCGTAGAAACATTTTCCTATCTTACCGATAACAAAGTCTAAGAAAAAATGCATCATTAAATTTAACTGTTTTATTTGCTGTGACTGATCTTGAAATAACATTTAAAGAAAAACAATAACACCCAAAGATAAAAACTTCATACTATCATTATGGAATATTCTATAATTATTACAACATAAAAATCTCAACTATTTACAGACAAATTGGTTCAACTTTTTGGTACTCTTTTTCTTATTAGGGCATTCTTTACGTCTAGACTATGGTTGATATAACAACAGTATCAACATTATGTGTAGACCAGTACGATAAAGCAACGTTAAAATGCCTACAATCTTTCACAGTATAACTCTAAGCTCCATATAGCTCTTAATTGTTTAATTTAATACCGTTTACTACCTCATAACTCAAGACAAAGAATGTTAATTGAAAAGCCCCTCACAGCGGTTCGCCGTCATTTTCAAAAATGCTGCGAGCCGCTATGAGCAACGCTGCGAGCAAAACATTAAACATGTTGATGTAATCCCACTTTCTCTCAGCGATTAGGACATGGTAATTTGTGTGAGAAAACAAAATAATATCAAACACAAACCTCAATACAAAACTGTTCGTGATTACTCAAAATGCGATCATGCGAAACTTGTGAATGATCTGAAATTGATTGATTGGGAAGTGGTTATGAATTGTTTTGATGTAAACAATGCATTGAATATGTTTAACAACATCCTTACGTCAACATTCAACAAACATGTACCTCTCAAGATTAAGCATGTAAAAGGACAGTCGTATCCTTGGATTGACGAAGATGTTTGCCCACATATGGATCAAAGAGACAGGCTTTTACGTAAGGCAAGAAAATTAAACTCAACAACAGACTGGAACTTATACAAACGACTGAGATCTGAACCTATCGTTAAATTCATCATTTGTTCCAATAGGTTGGAAAAAAGCAAAAGTCATTCCGGTTTTCAAAAGTGGAAGCGTCGATGACGTCAGTAACTACAGACCGATATCTGTGTTGCGTATTCTGTCCAAGATCATGGAGAAAGCGGTGTTCACCCAACTGAGTGAATATCTTGAAACGAACAAACTGCTGACCAACTGTCAATTTGGATACCGATCCAAAAGGTCTACAGAATCTGCAGCAACGTTATTCGTCGACAAAATCAGGAAGGAGGTTGATAAAGGTAACCTTGTTGGAGCTGTCTTCATGGACCTCAGCAAAGCGTTCGACACAGTGGGACATGCAACACTTATCGAAGAACTACATTGTTGTGGTGTAAATGAATTTAAACTTTCGTGGTTTGCTGACTACCTTTTTAATAGAACACAAGTTGTTGAGATCGACCAATCTTACTCAGATCCCCATTCATTACATTCCGACGTACCACAAGGTTCCATTCCGGAACCTTTGTTGTTTTTGATTTATTTTAATGACCTACCTGATTGTCTGACCGAGGCAAAAGTAATTATATATGCTGATGACACAGTTGTATATTTTGTCAGTGATAAGATTGAGAAAATTGAGTCAGTTCTCATATTGGAGTTTGAGCACATCTTTAAATATATCAATGACTCTTAACTGATCTTAAACTTGAAAAAAGGAAAAACTGAAATGATGTTGTTTGGTACGGCGAAGAAACTTTCCAAACAAACTGAATCATTGCAAATCAACTATAATAACTATATTATCAATAATACATATGAATATAACTACTTGGGCAACACTTATCACTCCAACTTTGAATTTTGATCGACAGTTTCGATCACAGTGTAAAAGATCATGTGGAAGAGTTAGTTTGTTGTCTAAAGAACTTTTGTTTTGTTGTACACAAAAGAACTTATTGATCAGAAGTGCCATAATCCGAAAGAATTTTGGAAATCAGTAAAAGAAATATTCCCTACGAAGGGTATCAGTCGAGTTACCGTTAATGATGCTTCTTTTAACAAATGCAAAGCTCAACAGTTCGGTGAGTACTTTTCAAATGTTATCACCAGTCTGAAAAATTCAGCTTTTAAACTACGAGACTGTGTATGGAAACATAGAGAATTTTTGGCTGCGAGAACTGACCATGTTTTTCAGTTTCAATATGTTTCCGTTGTTTTTGTGAAAAGTTTTCTGAGGAAAGTCAAACGATCAAAAGCAACTGGGCCTGATGATCTTCCGGCGGGTATGCTTAAGGATTGTGCTGACTACATAGCGGTTCCACTGAGATATATTGTAAATCTCTCTTTGAACACGAGCACCGTTCCATCTGCTTGGAAAGAGGCAAAAATAGTACCCATATACAAATCAGGTGCTTCCTCTTTGGTTGAGAACTACAGACCTATCTCGGTGTTGCCCATATTATCAAAACTCCTTGAGAAAGCAGTTCACACTCAACTATTAACTTTTCTTGAAAGAAACAATCTACTAAATGACTCTCAATTTGGGTATCGTGAAAATAGATCAACTGACCTAGCATCAGCTTTACTTATCGACAGTATACGAAAGAATGGAGACAGCGGTCTACTTACTGGGACACTGTTTCTCGATTTAAGTAAAGCCTTCGACACGATTAACCACGATTTGATTATTAAAAAACTTGCCTCGCATGGTGTTGGAAACCACGAACAAAATTGGTTCTCAGATTACTTGTTCGGCAGATCACAAACAGTAGTTGTTGGAAACCAACAGTCTTCAAAATTTAATGCTTCATGTGGTGTACCGCAGGGATCGATATTAGGACCGTTACTATTCCTAATTTTTCTCAATGACTTTCCTGAACAACTGTCAAAAGGCAAATGTCTACAGTATGCAGATGACACTGTAATATATTTTGCAAGCTCGGATATGAATGAAATTGAAGAGGTCCTGCAAGATGAAATTAACAACATCCATATATATTTCGAGAACAATGAATTGATATTAAATCTCAAAAAAGGCAAGACAGAGACAATGCTGTTTGGCACATCAAAAAGAATTGGAAGTAAGACCATCGACATCGAGATGAAGAACACAAAGATAAATCATACAACTGAATATTGCTACCTTGGAAATGTCTTGGACCCTTCTCTGAATATGAATCAGAATTTCGAAAAGGGGTACAAGAAAGCGAGTGGCAGGTTAAATTTGTTGGCAAAAATG
>JAUEKX010030081.1:0-14254 GCA_031834005.1 Dendronotus venustus
CTTAAACGAATGCAAGGCTCAAAATGGTAAAAAGTATATATTTTTTTATTAACAACAAGTAGGATATGCACACTGAGAGTTAGCTTCTGCAACACTAAAAATTAAGATAATTGATTTTTGAACAATTTTCAAAAAAAGTTTTTTGAAAAAATTACTTTTTTATAATAACCATGTAAATTGGCTTCAGCCTTAGTATTCTTATTTTTTCCTATTTGAGCATTATTTTGTTCTTCTTAAAGAACAAAATGTCCTGGAAATAACGAAAATGAAAACAAATCAAATTTATCTAGTAAGAAAAAAAATAACACAATGAAAACATTGGCACTTTTTGTTAGCACATAACACAAAGCAAAGACAATTATATATCTACATTTTGCAATCGTGCAAGCAGATAAAAAGATCCGTAAAAAAGATTTTGCGGTTGAAACAGACTTTCAATAACAGGCTCAATATAAGTTCTAGCTTATATCTAAGATGGCAAAACTATGATATCATCTGAAGAATAAGTTTTGACTAATTTGGTTCTTTTATTTGACATAGTTATTAATTTTTTATCAGAAACCTTTACTTAATAGAAAACAATTTTGGAAATTTTGATTAGAAATTAGACATGTCTGTACTAGGTGATATTTATAGTCGAATTTCTAGTCTGATCAAAATGTGAAGTAAAACACGTGCGAAAACAAAATGTAAGAATATTCTGATAATATTACATGGTGGCAAACAATTGGCAAGATTTCACTTGTTATATTCTCTATTTATTAACCTATAAATATATGATATAAATCTCTAATAACTTGTTAGTATGTTTCAAAACCTTTGATCTTTATTTATTAATTACTTTCGTGAATGATGATTTTATTTTTTTATTTATTTTTTTAATAAGTTACATCGTTTTTAGAACATTTTAGACCAGCAGTTGGTTTTAAAGGTGGTTTTCCAATTACAGAAATTTTTTTGCTGACAGGAATGAAACAGAAGAGAAAGATTTCTGAGCATATGCATATATGTCATGTGATCAGAAAACTGTCTGTACAGAAACAATAAATAACCATGAATATAAATAATAATGAAAATATTCCTTTCTGTCTACAGAAGTGAAAATTAGCACCAGAAAATGTTCTGCAGAAAATTTTCCGGTCTGTTCCTGAATGCAGAAAATTATTGATCAGTTGAAAACTGTCTTAACAATGTTTCCTATGAAATTACAAGGTAAATTAGAAGAATAATATATATGTTAAGGGGAAAAAAATGTGCATGGATTTTATTGGGCGGTTAGCAAAAAAAATTTTTAATTAATTCGGCGGTTTTTTGTCAACAACTACCAAAGCTGCTAAATTGAGTTGCCGGCAATCAAGGTAAATAAAAATGAAAAACCCAAAGGGACTTCCGTTTCATTCTTTCAAAAACCTAAAAATAAACACAAAAAATTCTACTCATTTAATTTATATAATGAGAATGTAATATGAAAAAATATTTCAGGAAAAGTTATAGAAGACATAAACCAAGATTGAGGCCTCTAAGACGAATGTGTGTGTGTTGGATTTTAAAATTCTAATAAATTTGAACTCTCGTTGAATCATAAAGTTTGAGATGTATTTGCTTCGCAATTCGACACACTCACTCACTCATGATTCACTACGGCAAGAGTAGCGATCAAGAGTGAGAAAAAACTTACAAATACAAAATTGACAATTTCCAAGTGGGACAATAAACTAAAAATAGAACATACAATAATAGATTTCAATAGATAAATGAAACAATATGAACTAAAAGGGTATGAATTCCCAAGAGGGTTAACAAACTAATAAACGAACAATAACTTTTAACAGCTACAATAAATTGGCGAATATAATCCTCTCCTTTGTGCTCGTCGCGTACACCCCCGCCTTTGAGAAGACTCGTTCTCAATCAAATTCGAGAAGGGATATCTTAGTCATTGGGCGGATATATACTCCATCTTTGGTCTTTAGTTCAACCTTTCGCGCTACGTTACTCTTCCATTGATTAATTTCGTAATTTGACCAAGCTGCCATGTTCCTCGTATCGCGTTTGAATCCAACACCATCACCAAGTCACTGACCTTGGTAGATGGACCATGTCGTTGCCATTTCTGTCGAGTCGTAATTTTTGGAAGATATTCTCGTCGCCATCTGTTCCAAAATTGATGTGTCAGCGCTTGAACTCGTTTCTACCTTCGTCGTGGTGGAAGCTTGTCGTCGTAGATCACGCAACTTGGTAGGTTATTTGATGCACGTCCAAGGAGAAAATGGTTTGGCGTTAGTGCTTCAAAATCGTTAAAATCGTCGCTGTTGTCAGTAAGCGGTCGGCTGTTTACCAAAGCTTCCACCTCAGTAAACATGCCAGTAAAGTAAAGTAAACTAAAAATAGAACATACAATAATATATTTCAATAGATAAATGAAACAATATGAACTAAAAGGGTATGAATTCCCAAGAGGGTTAACAAACTAATAAACGAACAATAACTTTTAACAACTACAATAAATTAGCGCATATAATCCTCTCCTTTGTGCTCGTCGCGTACAGTGTGCAACATGCTTAATGAGTTATCACTGAAAGAATCACTTTTCATCCAATCAACTTTCGTAAGAGAACTACTTTATTGATATTACAGTATAGTAGGATTTCGCAGTTCAGGGGGTCTTCCGAAAATTTAATTCCAGCGAAATGAATAATTTTTATCATCCGGCAAATTTTTCTTTTTTAGCCGAGCGCAAAGTCTTTTTTAAAGTGAAATTTTGATTCCTTGGTTTGAAATATTAATGGAATAATGTTGTATTTTCTTCGCATATTCTTACCAATAAGTCAAATTGACTACAAGAATTTTTTGATGATTCTATCTTGCGTGTCTGGTCATTAAATTTCTCGACCTTTGTAAATGGAGTTCACCACTGAGGTTTTGGCATGTATTTGGAATAGGATAAATTCAAACTAAAATAAAATAATACAGGACTAGATCAAAATTGAGTATACAAATATTGGTACTAAGCATACAGAAATCTCTATGTACAGCTATTTGAATACAAAATATAATAAATTATTGCTTACCAGCATTCCAGAGTTAAAATTGATGATGGTGAAACAAAGTGAAGTGAGCGAGTGAAATCAAACAAAGTAATATAAATTATAGTTGAAGTTAATGTGTGATCTAGTTTAATTAGAGTTAAACTTAATGTCTGACCCTTCCTTCTTGAAGGTTGACATGTGAATGCATAAAGTGAAATGAGCCGGTATATATATCAAGAATTACCACCAAAAAGCAAAGTGAACATAACAAAGTGGATATGCATGTATAATGATAAAACACAGACCAGATAAATGTGAAACTCAGAATACAAATTAAATAAACAGAAATGACTTAAGACTAATAATTTTTGTGTATAAAATTTACACTCCCCAACACAACGAATGCAAGATTTCCAATTGCACAGTTCATTTAGTTAGATCAGTTCAACAATTAGACATAGCCAACTCTTCACCAACAGACAACTCATCAACTAGATGAATCATAACCAGACTTCTGACAGCATGATATGTCATGCATTAACATTTTCGTTATGATTTCGATACTCGACCAGAGCCTTTCCAATTTTCCCATCTTGACTTTTCTCAACACTTTTGATCTTCCCGTATTGGTACGTGTTGCACAATACATTTTTCTTTTACATTTCTTTTTTCTACATTTTTCGTAAAAAGCACAATATCTCCGATTTTCAAGTCGTTTTCGTTCTGAAACCATTTTGGTTGATGCAAGAGCTTAGGCACGTGAACTGGCAACCAGATTTCAAACCAGGCATCCATTATTCTTTGGTTAGCTTTGATAAAATGTTCAGGGTTTCAGTCAAAGTAAGTTTGACTGGAAAGATTGGACTCCTGTCGTTGTTTCTTCCCATCAGCAATGTCAAGATATCAGCAGTTTCGTATTCCATAGAACTTGAGATGGCAAGTGGACGATCATTGATCATATTTGATATCTGTGCAGCTATTGTCTCCCATTGTAAGATTGACAAGCGCTCGTTGTGAAGATTTGTAGTCAAGGATCGTCTTATTTCACGGATTTTGCGTTCAACCTTGCCATGCATGTGATGTCCACCAACTGGACAAATATCAAATTGAACCTGAACATCGCAGTAGAGTCGGTCTTTTATATTCTTGAAATTCAGTCGTAGGTCTTGACAACCTTTGACAAGTTGACTACCTTCATCTGGGAGCAAATACTTTAGGTACCCAACATCACTGGCGAATCTCGTGAATGCTAAGATGAAGGACGGGGTGATGTAATCGTCCATGATCTTGATTTTAGTAGCAGATGTTGTAGTGCAGCAAAACACAGTAAACCAGATCTTTACTGTTGTCCTTTTGTTGAAGTTAGAGAAGGCATTGAATGGTCCGCATAAGTCAACTTGTGTTGAGTAGAATAGTGGAGCAATGTTGAGATTGTGTCTTGATATAGGACCTATTTCCACATCAATGGTCTTTTTAGCAAAGTTTTTTCATCAATGGTCTTTCTGATCAGCTTCACCAACTCTCGACCGTCGATAATGTAAACAATCTGAAGAACATACCGAAATATTGTTTCGACGTCTGCATGTTTGGAAACACTACGATTCCAGTGGATGTGGTTGACAATGCTGTAGGCGATTGGAGAATAGCGATCAATTATCGGTACACAAAACATTGTTGACGATAAATCAATTATAACATCAGTGAGTCTCCCTGTTGCAGTGATTTTGTCATTTGGCATAATTCTTCCGGTGTAGTAGAGAATGCCATTCTTAAGCTGAGAGAGAGTATCCTCTTTCAAGTGCAAATGCGATGACTTCCTCTGTTGCTCTTTTAAAAAAGTAGTCCTCTGCTCTCTTGACTTTTGAGATCGTTGATGAGGTATATACTTTGGAGACACGATCCTTCATTACAGCAATGCAATGTAGTACCATACAAGCAATCTTCAAAACACGTGGCAAGTCGAATTTGTTGGGATCAATGATATACCGTGACAGTCTATACCGATCCTCAATTGAAGAGTGATAAGTTGATGATGTTGTTTCTCCAGGATTGTTGGACGAGATGTTTGGTGAATCAAAGATCTGTTCTTTCTTGAAACATTTGATTTCTTCTTGATCGAGTTTGATTTCTTCAACAGTTTTAATTGGGAAGTTATCAGCCTCTTCTGACATCCATGGAAATCCTTTGACCCATGTTGAGTCTTGTGTAACATCTGCGATTGTAGCACCTCTGTGTGTGCCAATGTCTGCAATCATGTCTTGTGTAGCTACAAACTTCCAATCTGATGGTAGAGTGAAACGCTGAATCTCTACTACTCTGTTCCGAACCCATGGCTTAACTTGTTTGTTGTTACTTTGGATCCAGAACATAACAATCTGACTGTCAGTGAGCTTCATTGATGACTTGTGATGCTTTGAGAATGATCTTCTTACAACTTCACCAGTGTGAGCATTCAAGGTGGCTGCAATTAGCTTGGCATGCGGTTGTGTCATTCCAGAGGGCACCAATCTTGACCTTGAGAAGACAAGCTGACATAAAAAATTGCCTGTTTTTCTTCTAAAGCGTGCGTAGATGGCAACACAAGCGATGTCTCGTGATGCATCTCCTGCGTCAATTGTGTTGATATCAAGGCTTACAGCATCTTCTGGTATGATGGCACGCTGATACTTGATAGATGATATCTCTTCCATCATTGCAAAACTTGAATTCCAGATGTGTTGAAGATGAACTGGTATTTGATCGTCCCAGTCTAAGCCTCGTTCTACCAGTTGATGAAGATCCAGTTTCATGGCTGCAGTTATGGGTGTGTTTCCCGGTTATATCATATATCTCAGCCACTTTGGAGACACAATGTCTTCTGGTGAGGTTGACTGGAATTTGATTTGTGGATGCTACTGGTTTCTTTCCTCTTGACTTCTTGGCAAAGTTCAGCTCGCTGACGTCTAACGACACTAAGTCTCGTCGAGGATACCATTTCATCCCTGCAACACGGATGCTCTCCCCATCACTTGAGAGATCAACATTTGGGCATTGTTTTGAGAACGTAATTCCTTTCAGGGTAAATCCACCTCGATTCACAACAATTTCCAATTCGTCGGCAAGTTTAATGGTAGTGTTGTAGGATTCAGCTCCTGATAAGCAGTCATCAACATAGACGTCTTTGAGGATGATGTCATAAACTTCGGGGTATTGTTGGCTTGACATTCGACCAGTTTCTCTGAGAGCTCTTTCAGATTGGTTACCTGATGACTTCACACCGTATATCAACGTCTTGATAACCTTTTCCAATGGAAGCTTTGTCTTGTCTAATTCCTCCTGCCAGATGTACCGTTGAAGACACCAATGATTCTGGTGGAGCTTCACTGAGTTGTACATCTTGCTTACGTCAGTGTGGAATGCAGTTTGATGTGGTGTCCATCTGAGCAGAATCTCGACAAGTCGATTCATGTTGTTGGTTCCTTTCGCCAAGATGTCATTCAAACTGTACCCAGTGCTTGTCGGTTGGGACGCATCAAAGACAACGCGGCAAGGTGTTGAGATTGAACTGTTGGCAGCCTCGACATTTTATACATCTATAGTTGGTAGTACTTCCTGCTTCTTTTGCTTGCTCTAAGATTTTTTGATTTCTTGACAGAAGTGCTTCAGCGGGATGGTCTTCAGAATTGGGAAGCTCATACAGCAGGTTCTTCTGATGATCTTTTTCGACCCTTTGGTGTAGTAGATATACATCTGGGTTGACGAGTACCCCAACTTCATTGGAGTTGGTTTGTGAAAAAGCTTTTCAGTTGTTGGTTAGTGAAATTTTGTTTGGTGATGGTATTGAAGATGACGTGTGGTCCTCCAACAACGCCTCTACCGCCACCATCAGCATTTTGAAACACCGACTCATAGATCGTGATTCCTGAAGGTAGCTGGAAGACTGCTTTTGGGTGATATCGCAGGTATGTCGATCTCCCCTCTGGCAGACGGCGCGAGTGATAGTAAATCTGACGGATTCTTCCCCAGTTGACTGTAAGCATGGTGGATGTCTTGTTCGACTTGAGTGAATGGGTAAACCGGAAATGTTGACGTGATCTGAGGGAGACAAACACCAGAGAGATACGCATTGTGGCCATTGTAAAGAGGAATTTGTATGTTGTAAATCTCTAAACTCGTTGTTTGTGATAATTGACCAACACTACAAGCCGTAACGTCTCCTTTGAATTCGAGTTTGGCTTGGCTGTCCAAACGTGTGATTGTTTCTTGTCGTACAATCATGTCACTACATCCCAGATCGAAGAAGATAGTGTACTTTTAGTTGTTGATGTTGATTGTTTGCAAGATGTAGATTGCTTTGTCGTTGATGATTGCTTCTTTTTGCGCTTTAGAGTAGTGCTGTTGATTGAACGAGTAGTGCTGTTGATTGAACTTCATATCATTTGATGATGTGTACGCCAATTGAAGACCAGTGAAGAATGTCAATTTGATCTCTTTTGAAAACGTGGAGAGATCAGACTGACGAAGAATACAGCGTTCTTTTGTAGGTTTGAAGCATTTGTTGATTTTCAGGTGTTGTTGCATGCATGTTCTTGACAGACCAGAAAATGCTTCTTGCAGGTGTATCTGTCATGTGATTGATGGGGGTAGATGAAATCTCGTTGACATTGACCTTCTTGATGCTTGCCTGATGATTGGTTGGCTTCAGGGTACAGGCATTGGCTTAATCCTTTCTTTTTGAGAGTGAGGAATCTCTGTGAAGGTGTCATCTCAGCAAATTGTTGACATGAGAAGTACTGAATGAGTTTTGATCCTTTCGGTCCATTCGATTTGACGTGTCCACTTTCACTGCAGATGAAGCACAGATCTTGGTTGAACTGAGGTTTGTTGAAGGTTGGGTTTGAGTTGAATGCATCGGGTTGAGTGTAAATGAGATGAGCTGAGTGTTGATTACGATTTGAAGGTTGCTGGAAGGGCTTTGCGTCGAACTGTGGACAGTGAAGCAGCTTGCGTTGTTGAATGGCTACCTCTTTCTCCAAAAATATGGTGAATTCCTTCCAGATGGCTTGCTCGTCAAGATCCTTGTCGTCCAAGATTGAAAGCCATTTGGTGAGTCGAGCATCATCAAGCAATGCATAGATTTTGTTGATGGCATCACTGTAATAAAATTGTTGTTGAATGTTGTGCTGAGTTGCTAACTTCATGATATCACTCATAAAGTTCAAGAGTTTGCTCAGGATTTCGATTGTCTTCTCAGGATCTCGTGTCCTCCATATTCGACCAGATTGAGTGAGTTGAGCCAGCTTTTGGAGAGAAGCAGTTTTGCATCCCCATAGAATGAGCCTTTAGACGTTTCCAAATTTCGTCAATACAATCTAATCCTTTAACTAGTGTATAGGACTAAGGACAGGACCTTCCAGGAAGTTGATTATGAGAAGATTTGGCAGCAGAGCTGTTGGTGTCGATTTAGCATGAAGTTTCTCAAATGTCACTTTTGAACGAGTAAAAATCAAGAGGAGATTCATACCCTTTGAACTTCATCAGCTTGATGTTGAGCTTGGAAGACTGGAAGCTTTGCTGTTTTGTTACTTTATTTTTCTCAATTTCGCCTTGAAGTGCGTCGATGTACTTTTGCTTCAGGTCACACAGCTCATGGTACCTCTAATTGGTAATGCTAATCGTTCAATCTTGTCAGTGGAATGATCATTGTTGGTAGAGATCATACCTTTCATCATTTTGGCGATATTGGTCAGTGTTTGTAAGTCGGTTGATAGCTTGTTCTTTGCATTGACAAGCTCATCGAAGTTGAAGTTGTGCGGTTTCTTTGAGAAAGCTGCAATGAGAGGATGTATAGCGTTTGAAATCTCTCTGATGAGAAAATCCTGAGAATCCAGTTTGACTTCGCTGCTTCTGTACCTGCATCTCATATTGGCGCAGTTTTTTTCGATGTGTTTTTAGTTGACGAATAAGTTTATTGAGTAACAACAAGGTTGCTTCTTGCATTTTGAATTTGGTTTCGTATTCATCTTTCATAATAATTCTAAGTTCAATATGTAACTTACGAAAGGTTGTTCGCATCTCCACGGCCTTTGCTGTCAGCATATTAATTTCCTCGACAGTGTTGAAGTCTTCAATGTCGTTCTCTGCAACCAGGTCTTCAACATCACTCGCAATAGCTTGTTGAACAATGTCGAGTTCACTCACCCTGTTGTTGATTTCCATTGGTGGCTCCTCTCTTAACGACCAATATTGAATTCGAATGGAGAGGTCAGATATCTGTTCAGGAGAGGATGGTTTGACAGCAGCTTGAGGCGATTCTTCAGAGTGAGTAGACGGGGTTGTGTCTTTGGGTGATTCTGGACGATATACTCTAAATATAGCCCATTTGGTAAATATTTCGTATAAATGTTTCTTAATATGTTATATCGTGCAGGTGATATATATTAGATAGATATTGTAATTTTTTATTAATCCTACCTTGTTTGCCCTTATTACGCCGGCTCCTCTAACGCCTGGTCTCGTTTCGCCATGGCGGAATTTTGCCTTACCGCCATCAGGGCCGCATTTAACGCCATTTAAGGGAAAAATCAAGAAAATATGCACGTATTTTAATCATCAAGAACAATTATATTAATTTTTTTAATTTGTTCGTCTTCTTTTTTATCTATTTCGTCCATATCATTAACATGCTTATGATAAAACATTAGGTTAATCATGTTTATATTTCAACATAACATAACTAACACCAACATAAAAACTAAATTGGATATGGTACCTCAATACTAACTCTGTGCTTGAAAAACCGTATCCCGATGCAGGTATGTATCTCAATCTAAATTCAATCTTTAATCCGATACTGATGGAAATATATGAAAAACAACTTGATACCATTTTTCAATCTCATTGTCCATATCAACTAGTGAAAGCAGAGTCGTGATGCGAGGACTTACCGTTATCAGGCATTACTTCAAAATCAGTACAGACCATATTCCTGGACATAATATTATAACTTAGTAAGATCCAGGCTAATTGGATTATAATTCAAGCCCGTGGTGGCTCCGCTTATTTTGAAATATCCTTTAAAATAAGAACACGGGCTCAGCTCGGTCTATCGATAGAGAGCTAGAAGGATGGATAAATACCCTCAGGTGAGTTTTTAAAGATACCGTCTCATCAGAGAATTGGAATCAAAAACTAGCGAGAGGAGCTCGTCGGATGACAACTTGACCGTGTATATTATAAGCTCGTCGTAGGTTCTACTAAAATATTCCCAAACTCAAAATTTAAGGATATATCCTACAAAATGAAAATTGAGAGAAAAAATAATACACACGATAATCTTTCCTTCTGGAAAGGTTGATTCACATAAGAAAAGATTTTCAACCACCTCGTAGATCATAATATTAGAGTAATTGACTAACTAAGCAATTTCTGTGCATAAGAATTCAAAACTGAGCGAATATGGCCACTGTGGGGCACGAAAATTTAAAGCTGAGCGAAAAATAGTACGATTCCTATTCAAATACAAGTAAGGTATTTATATATCTAAATATAGATGAACGAATGAGAAGAAAAAACTAAGTTTTACAGAACTCTGAGTTTCATGTATTCTCACAATCGTCAGCTGTATAAAATTACACTACTCTTGAAAATTCAAAAATGTTTTATAAAAATTATTGATACCGTGAGTACAATGGTGCATTAAAAATCGAAAATAGACAATAGCTAGAGTGGTACATTATCAATCTTTTGACTTATAATTCTATATTATTGCTCCTATATATTAAATTAGTAGAGCACTGTTGTTGATCGCTATTCATTATCAACCATTAATATATCTAAATACAAACACCGGATGGACAAATTCTAAACTTCCAAGATAAAAAAAAATCCATTTTGTGATTTTACGTAACCAGCCATAATAAGAACATTCGAGTCTGAAAAGAAGCGTAACTTTCGGCATAAACAGAGATGGACAAAAGGTTTATTTTAAACTGTTCTTATAGTTATAATAGATTTAAAATAATTTTGCACCCGAGTAAATGAAAGAAGTGAATTTATCTATATATCTTTATTTTTTCTCTCAATTTTCATTTTGCGCTTTTGTGATTAAGTTCGAAAACTTTAAACTATCATCACGATAGCAATAAAGGAAGTAACAAAAAATGCATTAAATTCAACTTTCAACAGAATTTTGAAAATATATTGATTTCCTATCACACACTATGTGTAGATTAGAAACATTTTTATAGATACATTTTTATAGATACATTTTTATAGATACATGTATTATTATATCTGTAATACAGTGCCGTAGCAAAGCATTTATATTGTAGTATCGTTATTTAATTGTAGTGGTTATTGTAGTATCGTACGAGGTGCCACCATGGTTGGCACCAACGCGCGAATGAAAATGTTTGATTTTTGATTCTCTAGGTTGGCTTAAAAGGCATCCTTTAGGAGAAAATATGACTCGAAAGTTTCTTTTTTAAACGTTTTAACATACAGCGAAAAAACCAAGCATATTTGACAAAAACTTTGGCTATCTATATATATCTAAATACTATCAACAGTTTTCGTTTCTCTGAGCCGCAAATCAAGTTTTTCATCAACCAAACATGACCTTTTTACATTACCATAGATACAAACAATTGTGTCATTCGTAATTCTCTTAATGCATTTCATGAAATAAGAGAATACCCTTTCATCATTACGTGGGAAATAATTAAAACAGTATAGAGTTGACATGGGGCTGTCATGTTTTCGTGTAGAACGTCATGATTTACTACAAATACATGCCAAATATCACATTTATTCAAGCACACCGTCAAATCTAGAGAAATAAAAAATTATGCAATTGCGTGGAATGTTTAATTACCAAGTCCATACCATACTTATTATTTCCAATTAATGAAAACATCTTGATGACGTAAAATGTTTGGAAGCCCATATATTTTTATGTCAGTGAAGATTTCCTACTCATGTTTTTCTCCTAAATAGTAATAAATATATTTTTTAATGATTGATCATAACACGACAACAGCGCTAACATAAAAACTGCAGAGAGGATATCTCAGGTAAAAACGTTCCTATAACTAAAATAACATAAAATTATGCAAAACATTGCATTTAAGAAACAACAGAATTTGTCAAGATTAATGAAGAAAAAGTCGTTTTACAATTTGAAAATTACAATAAAATTTTCTGGTAACTATTCTATCCTCTTGAAACTTTTCTGGATCTTAATAATTTAATGATAAAAGTAAAAACAAAGCGACTTTAATTATTTTTTGACGACATTTCGATGTATCTCACATCATGATCCCAATAAGAGTAGCTACAAAATTCTTAAAAAATAGTAGAGCATGGCTTATGGTTGCTTATCAGTTAATAAGAAGTGATTAAAAATGCTCTTCGATTTTCCAATTAGTAAATGTATGCTCGTTCACAAGTTTCCTAACGCGTGTCTTCGTAACTGTAGTTATTGTAATCAATTATAGTGCTAATCAATTACACGTGATTATTCCAATAGATTGGTCACATTGTATGATTTCCCATAATTAAATAAAAATATGTTGAAATGTGGAAAACAAAATCTTAAAAAAAAACCGTGATTGACGCAGCATAATTTTTAGCTGCTACATTTCAAAGAATTTCGAATACGAAACCAGATACTAAATACTACTATTTTAGTACGAGATTAACCACACATTAATTGGTATTTTTTCTTGTTTCAAAATATCCAATTCGATAAAAATTTGACATGTTTTTTGTTTTTTTTTGCAGTTTGTGCTTTTTTAATTATCAAAAATGATTTTCCATCGTATCAATGTCGCATATCACATAATTTCTCTTCCGGAACTGTTTTCCGTTTCTGCGAAATTTCCATAACAACTACAACTGAATAAATAATAATTAAGAAAAAGAAAAATATTTGTATTTGGTGTTGGTTTCGATTATTTTTCATTTTATCACGATCAATTTTAAAAAGACACTAATCAAAAATTCAAGTAATTTGAGACTTAAATATTAGACTAACTGATAAAATAAACCAAAATTAAATTAAATTCTAGGGTTATAGGATATATGGATATAATGATTATATAGGTTATAATAGGTTTGTCATAAGTCATAAGAAAACCAGAGCTATAGGAACCTCTAGTAGAGAATACAATAATCTTCTACTTTCGTATAATCATATCTATTAAATTATTTGCTTCCAAGAAAAAGATCTGCAATAAGGAACTGGAAACTACTTAATTTCTTATTAAAAATTTTGAAATTCCTCCTAAAGGATTGATTAGATGGTAATTACCTTGCTGTGTAAAGAAGAGCTTTCGATTTGGAATTTTAGTGATATTTTCTTTATTTGAGAATGTATATTGTCCAACTACTGTACTACAGTATGGATAATTCTTTAACAATAAACACTTATTTAACAATGTTCAGAAAGGTGGACAAACTGATATGTTGGGTATGCTTCTATCTCTTACAGTATAAATAATATTTCAAAAAGGTTTGTATTTTTGAAACGAAGAATTTATTTTTAGAATACTAAAATACACTAAAATTAACCTAGGGTTAGAAGCAGAGGCTAATGACGGCCATCAATAGGCACGACTACTAGCACACTAAAAGAAACCCTGCGATTGAGACTGCAATACAATTACTTACGCAGACCATAATATGAAAAGCTTCCAGGTTTTAACAGCATAATTATGCTGATGATGAAGTAATTGGAAATTAACTGCGTTTCAAAATAAAAAAGAAATATTTGTATTATTTTGTTTCTATATTTAGAAACCCAAATTTAACTTATTCCTTCATTGGAAAATTAATATTACATAACATAGGGGGATCCAGAGTGCATCAAACATCTGTGGAGGAGATCGAGAGTATCCATGAAAAAACCTTAAGGTTATTCGTTTCTAACTCTCTTTCACAGATGTTTGACGCATTCTGGATTCGTCTCTGACATAAGGTTTTAGCTATAAGGGAACATTCAATAATTACGTCACGCTAAATTTGCCATTTTAGATGGAATTTTTAATTAAATTCGAATTCGAAAATTATAAGGCCCTGTTTACATGGGAAATAATTCGCAAGAGTATAAGAGACAATACAATCTCTTTCGTGGAGAAATACAAAAAATAGTCATCCAAAAAATTATTTCCCTCCCCCCCCCCCCCCTTTTCGGCGTCACGCTGCGTCACGAAAAACTACGAGACCCACCCACCCCCTAGCGTGAC
>JAUEKX010030302.1:0-14247 GCA_031834005.1 Dendronotus venustus
TATTATTATTATTATTATTATTATTATTATTATTATTATTATTATTAATATTATCGTTATTATTATCACTGTTATTATTATCATAATGATGATAATTAATGTGCTGGTACTTGCATGGGAAGAGGTAACCCTCATCATTATTATCTTCATCGTCAGGAACACCATTATCATCACCATCAATGATCACTAGAATTCAAGAATACATTACTCAATATTGTTTACCCCTCTTTATAATTATTTTCATTTTAACTAGTTTCATTTTTGTTATTGGTTTTGTCTTTGTTTTCTATGAATTAACTCGTAAGAAATACTGGTGAATGACCGAAAGGGGATACATAATATGAGATTCATAACATAACATTGCTAAAGAAATAAGTACAATGTACCGAGATTTTTGAAAACAATGAACGATAAGTTTATGCATTTATAGATACATTGATTGAATAAATAGATAACGGCATCCCGAATAATTATATATAATCAATGGTAGTAGATGATGATGGCTGTAGCGATAAATATGAAAACAACAAAAACACTGACAGCAACAGTTAACAATGACGACGATCATAACAAACGCGATAAAAAAAATAGTAAGAAAAGAATTAAAAGAGAATTCCCCTTTAATTGCGTTTCCGATAAAAATAAAACGATAGCAGAAATACTCTATATACGATAGCAATTATCTATATTTACATAGCACGAACTTACATCCGCCACGGTCGTGCTCTAAGCGCTTCGCATAATATTAATTAAAAAAAAAAATTCTAATAATTCCATTGCTCATTTATGTTTATACCTAAAGCTTTTGATTTTCACGATGTCTAAACGGCTATAATTAGTCAAACCACAGGCCAGTTTGACCCAGGAAAGTTAATTGACAACTGTGCAGTCAGTAATGTTGACCGTTGGCAGATAGTTAGCAGTACAGTCTTGACAGTTCAATCGGCTAGACCAATGAAAGGGCAGCAATCCTTCCATTCGACATTCACCTTGGCTCGTCGGAATTTTACACTAGCGGGATGCCCTTCTTACTTCACTGCGCCGTATAATGGACTCGCCCATTCGTACTTAAAGAATGGCGTTTACTACAAGGAGTATTGCTAAACGAGTACCGCGACTAACGCGCATCTAAAAACATTAATCAAACTGGATTCAACATTATTAAATACTACGGTTTTGTGATTAAAAGGAAATATGGGATTTTTCAAGAAAGGTGTTAAGGTAAGAAACAACAATTTACTAACGTTTGTTCAATTCTTTCAACGTGCGTGATTTTTCTTTAGGCACGTGATTAATTTCATTCGGTAACAAAGTAAATGAATATGCAAATTAATGATGTATCGTCTCATCAATCTCTTGATTGTTTACCCTTCTTTCATTATTTAAGAAATAGTGAGACTATTGTAGATCTATTATAGTAGAGATTTTAACATGGAGTAGTCAATAGAAAACAGACCGGTAATAACATCTGGGAGAAAGCAACCGGCGTCTGTTGTTATATTATATAGATAAGAGATCTAATAGTAGACCACTACTACCGGCGCTTTATTTGAAAGTAGGGCATGCGAAGGTATCCAGGTATGCGATGATGAAACTGTTCACATGGCAAAACGCCGGTAGTAGTTAATTGGGATTGTTATAACACTAGCCTATAGTTTCTATCATTATCTTAGATTTATTAATATTTGTACAAGGTAATGCCCTAAAGAGCAGTAATAATGGCCGGTAAGACAATTTGGTAGCAATACTAGATACTTGCAGACAATAATTTTATTTATTTAGAGTGTTTTCCTTACATCTAGCATTGTTATCAGATATCTATCTAGGGCCAAGATAATGCCACTTGTATTATTTTTGATTTAATGTTAGAACAGTGTGTTAGCTGGATTGGAATGAATGGATTGAGATGGTGGACTTGTCTGGAATATCTTGAGTTGTCCTATATCCATCCCGATCCCTTATATACGTATCGTATTAGGCTTATCTTATCTGGCTGTTGTGACTATAAAGACGTGTAGAGATTGGAATATTTTTCTCGTTTTCAATTTCACTGAATGAAATTGTATTTGTATCTGATATCTATAAGATACTACAGTAGACTAGAGATCTTAGAGTGATAGAATCTGCAATCTTTAAAACATTTAATTTTTGTTTTATTTTCAAATCTCTTTGAAAATATGATGATAAAGTTAACCTCACCCCAATTCCGAGGGAACTTCAATCAAAAATTCAGAGTTGAAATAAAACCGGTTTGTGCTCAAGCGTATATATTAGAGATGCGCGTGTCTAAATGAAATCCTGGGCCCTAAGCTAAAATCGTGTAGATACCAATCTATCTCTATCTTAGCTGTCAGAGTTGTTCGACTATAGAAGGCTGACTACAACGACTTCAGACTCGCACGAGTCTTATCTTCGGGATAATTATACTCACTCACATTCATCCCATCGATCCCTCCCCCCCCCCCTTTCTCTTCGTCGATATATGTTATTACATCTCAAAATGGTAAGATCTGAGCTAAATATATCTACCTCTATTCTAATTCGAGACCAGAAATAGATAATTACGTTAGATTTATTCGAACATCGAGAACACCATTCTTTCTACTTTCCATTATTATACTAGATAGAGCCGGCGTGTGGGGCTATGTATTGATCGAACTTGGCCTTTCAACTTCGAACTTTCGCCTCATAAAAATTCCATCGCCGCATCTTGAAAGGGCCTCACGTTGAGCGCCGCGCGCGCACCCGCCGGTTAGTTCGACCAATGAGTCACTCGCTCGTGTGTCGGTGTCTGGTTCCGTTCCCCCCTCCTCGATAGAGATAGAGGAGGGCGAGGTTTTTCTATTGATCTGCTTGGGCCGTCTTGATGCGCGCGCATTGTACAAATCCCCACCAGAAAATTTTCCGTTGTCCTAGCTATAGATAGGTATATTAGATGTCCAATATTATACATCCCTAGAGCTAGAGCTGTTACACGCGCGCCTCCCACGTCACGCCTTTGTTAGTACTCACCACTAGTAGCGAGATATTGACTCACTTCACTTCTACGACCTAGTAATATTATACTAATACTAATGCCCTGATTTATGAACCAGTTAGTGGACGGGGTTAGAGTAGCAGATAGTCCTTTTACTTAGGTACACTTAGAGGCGTAGGAGACAGCAGACGGACATAATATAATAATCACATTACCAGGACATAAGCAAGGGGACTTAGCCCAATATAGTCTAGACAACAAGACGGCCTGAAAAAAGAGATACATAGAGAGACAAGAAAACCAGAACACGTGTTGTTCTGTGTGACCTACCGGCATTTAGACCTCTTCTGGCCTTTACTCACGGTGCTTTTCCTATTCTAGTCATATTAGTTCAATATACTTTACGGTATTATTGTAGACATATCCTCCAACGCCAAGATGACTCGATCTCATAAGGTGCGTACTAAATTACTGCACGGACAACTGTGATAATTACAAGAGC
The DNA here is from genome assembly GCA_031834005.1 of Dendronotus venustus. Classification (NCBI taxonomy): domain Eukaryota; kingdom Metazoa; phylum Mollusca; class Gastropoda; order Nudibranchia; family Dendronotidae; genus Dendronotus; species Dendronotus venustus. The sequence goes on from JAUEKX010030302.1 coordinate 3,480, forward strand.
TCAAGATAGATAAGAGACTGTGGAGTAGTAGTAGAAGGAGACCGTACTGTAATAGGCGAGACTTAGGTCCCGGAAAACAGACCTCATAGACCTAAACTAATCAATATAATTATGATACCCTGACAAAATGTAAGAGGGAAATTCAAATTGTTTGATTAATGTATATGTTGACGTCTAGACAGACCTATAGACTATCCACGGCACATTGTATTTCCTTTGAGCTACCGGTACTCTATATTAGATAACCGTTTGGATTAGAATAATAATTATATGTCTTTTATCTATCTCTTGTACTGTACTGTACTCGTAGTATGCATATATATATAATAATAATAATAATAATAATAATAATAATAATAATAATAATAATAGTCTGCCTTTTACATAATAGTTCTTACGTTTTTTTTTCACTTTCAGGCCGGTAAGGATAGGCAACAAGACTGTGCGCTGTCTGATGCCAGTTCCAGCTTCTCTTCCCTTGAATCGGAGGATAATTTAAAGGAACGGGAAAACTGGTCTGGCCGGCTAGACTTCCTGCTGTCATGTATCGGCTTCGCTGTTGGCCTGGGCAACATCTGGAGGTTCCCCTACCTATGCTACAAAAGTGGCGGTGGTAAGTTTCCATCCATGGCCATGCACATAATTAATTGGGGAAATTTGGGGTTCAGTCAAGTTTTGTTTTAAAACACTTCATATTATTTAATATGCATTTATTAGAGTAAGAATAGAGTACAAGATAAAAGGAAGAGTAATAATTGTTTATAGATCAGGTATGTATTTAGGTAGAGGGTATTGTTTTATATAGTAATCAGTAACAATAAGTGAGCTATCTGAGCAAAAATAAATAAAAAGTAATAGATATTTCATTTTCATTAAAAAAAACCTTGAAATACCTTTTATGCTTTTCGTGTTGTTTCAACAATTTTGATACTTATTACATGATAATAATATGGATTGATATTACTTTTTTTTCCCAGGAGCTTTCCTTGTGCCCTACACTGTCTTTTTGGTGCTATGTGGGCTTCCCTTGTTCTTCATGGAAGTGTCGCTCGGCCAATTTGCCAGCTTGAGTCCTATAACTCTGTGGAGAGTCACCCCTCTCTTCAAAGGTATGTACTATTCGTGTGTGTGTGTTTGTATGTGTGTGTGTGTGTGTGAGTGCACATGCAGGTCGCTGACGTGCATATTGGACCGGCATTCCAAAGTTCTGGGTTCGATTCCTGGCTGCACCGCACTGATTTGTTTTGGAGCCAATTTGTCTTCCTTTATTTATATACATCTATATACATATAATATGATATATATACTACAAATCATTGTATCTAGATCTGTTAATGAATTTTTTTTCTTCTATTCGTCCCCAGGAGTCGGTTATGGTATGGTTATCATCTCTGGCTTGGTGTGTATCTACTACAACATCATCATCACCTGGACCTTCTACTACTTGTTCCAGTCGATGCGTGAAGTGTTGCCGTGGAGCGTGTGTGACAACAGCTGGAACACGGAGCATTGCGTTGTAGCCATCACGGCCAATGACACCGAAAGTAACCCTCCCTTAGCCGCGGTGAACTCTACCTTAGCCTTGATGAATTCCACCACAGGCTTGAATTCTACCACAGCCTTGAATTCCACCATGGATTTGTTGACCAATGTCACAGATGTTGTTGTCGCAAACAAATCCAAAATAACAACCGCTGGTGAAGAGTTTTGGACGTAAGTTTATATATATATTGTTTTGGTTTTTGGTTTTTTGGGGGGGGTATATAAATCTAACTTTCTTTTGTGGTTACTTTTACAATCAGTGTTGTTCAATTCTTGAAAATACTTTTAAACATCCTCGGTACCTATTCGATATAATAAAATGAATTTGATCTTGTCAAATCAAATTATTGGTGATGCTTCTTTATTCGTTCTTGTAAACACTTTAGAAAAATCATATTCAAAACAATGATAGGGGCTCTTCTCTTAATATGATTTGAATGAATTAGAAATCTAAATTTCTTCTAATCCCTGTAAGACCTGTTACATGTTTTGATGGATTGATAAATTTAAATAATAGTATTTTTGTGAGTTAATACATCTTTGTATTATTTCTTCCCCTTGCAGTCGCAATGTTTTGCAGTTAACATCCGGCATTCATGACATCGGCGAAGTGCGTTGGCCTCTATTTGGCTGCCTGGTCTTGGCCTGGACTGTTGTCTTTCTTTGCCTTTGCAAAGGTGTCAAGTCCTCCGGAAAGGTAAGGAAACATAGCCTCATTTTCCTCTTATTCTTATTGAATAATTTCTCTCTGTTTTGCTTAACATCTTTCCCTCTCTGTCTGTCTCCGACCTCCTCTCTACCCCATTGCTCACCCTTCATCACCCTCTGTTTTTGTCTCTCTCTCTCTTCTCTCTTCGTATCTTTGATTGAGGTTCAAGATGAGTTAATCAATCTTGTTCTGTTGAAGACTTGTTAAAAAAGAATTTGTTTGCATTCTCTTGTTTTTCTACTCTAGGTTGTGAAAGTCACCGCCACCTTCCCTTACTTGGTACTCACCATTCTACTCATCCGTGGATTGACTCTTCCTGGTGCAATGAATGGCATCAAGTTCTACCTTATCCCGGACTTTGACAAAATTAAGAGCTTTAAGGTTAGTAAAAGTTGTGCATTGGCTTGGATCAACTTCAAAGTAAAAAAACCCAAAAGACTAACCGAGAGCTTTTTGTTTTCGTTGTCATTTCTACATAGCATATTATGTTGAAAATATCAATTGGATTGCATTGATAAATTCAATTGACGCTAAAATATTGAATCAGACAAATGTTGTTCAGTCGTATTCTGTTTAGTTATAGTAGGTTTAGTAAGAGTTTTATGCACAGACGTAATATCTTTATCTGTTTTATATGTCAATAGGTCTGGGCTGATGCTGCTATTCAGATTTTCTACTCTGTGGGAATGGCATGGGGCTCCCTCATCACAATGTCCAGCTATAATAAATTCAGTAACAATGTTTACAAGTAAGTATTATATTTATTGTTGATTTTAAACTTTAAACAACATAATGTATGAGATTGAGAAAGGCTTATTATAAATATTTAAAAAATCGTATTTCACGAATATAAAATTTCATGCAATTCTATTTCAGAATTTGAGAAAAAGGATACATTTTTTTGCTTGCAAAGTGTTGCTATTTGATGAAGATATCATGAGCGTATTATAAATATTTTGACTAATATTCTATTTTTCGCAAGTCTTTGTTTTACCTCCTGTGTTTCTCTTGAACGAGACACTTCAGCAGTATTCTAAGTGCCTAAAATAATGATTTTAATTGATCAACATGCACTTCTGCACTAAATTGTTGTTGATCTAGACTCAAATGTTGTCATTTAAATGTCTGCATGATTATAATTTTTTTTTAATTGATCTTTTCAGAGATGCTATGCTCGTTCCTCTGCTCAACTGTGGTACCAGTGTGTTTGCCGGTCTGGTTATTTTCTCGGTCCTGGGATTCATGTCTCACTCGACTGGCCTGCCTGTAGATAAAGTGGCCACTGAAGGGCCAGGACTTATCTTCATCGTCTACCCACAAGCTGTAGCCCAGATGCCGCTCCCACAACTCTGGGCCACTCTCTTCTTTTTGATGATTTTCACCATTGGGTTGGACAGCCAGGTGCGTCGAATAGACAGACAAGCTGATCTATTTACCATCTGTCACAACACATTAACAGATAATCATTATCTATTATCATTGAGGACAACACACGAACATTGACTAACGTTCAGATTTTCTTTAGCAATACATGTAAAACATAGCTACAATCTAAGTCAATTCAATTTTAAATAAATAAATTACCACTTTGATGTCTCGTATTAAAAATGAAACTATAATTAAAGAAAACCCCCAGTAATATGCTTGTGGATCACAACTGTTTTTATCATAATTTACAATTGCTCTCTTTATTTTCCAGTTTGGTATGTTTGAGACCATGACCAGTGCTTTCATTGATGAATTCCCCCACATTCTGCGCCATAGAAAAGTGCTCTTCACCTTGATCATGTGCTTGATTGAATTTACTATTGGCGTACCTCTCATATTCCAGGTATGTGAGTTGTTATTGGTAGCAAAAGATGGTGTTGGTTCAAGAAGAGAGATTTAGAATTTACTACAATAGGGTTGTTGAAGTGTAAATTGTAAAAGTAATTTATTTCTCACATAATAGTAGGCCCTACCTATATTTTTGTGTGGAGAAAACTATTAAATCTGAATTTTTCTGTGTGAAGGATATTGAGTCGATTTTCTTTTGATATGCTATTTAATAATGTATTTGAAAATGTATTATTTATTAGACAAATTTTCAAGAAAATCTTAATTTGGATGTTTTAATGCCATCTCATTGATAAAAAAAGAAAGGAAAGCTTGATAAGTACTATTGCTTGTTTTTTCACTTAGGAAGATAGTTGAAGTGATATTGTTGTATCATGACTTGCAAAAAACTTCAGTTTTGATTATCCTGTACTTGTATTTTTCCCTTTTCCATTCAGGGTGGTGTGTATTATTTGAATATCATGGATTGGTACTGCGCCGTCTTCTCTCTCATGCTGCTTTCCTTCACCGAATGTGTTCTTGTGGCCTGGGTGTATGGAGCTGATCGATTCATGAAGGACATCGAGCTAATGATTGGGTACAAGCCATCCTGCTATTGGAAATACATGTGGAAGTTTGTTACACCATTCGTCATCATGGTAAGGATTCATTGAAGGAAATACATTACCAACAACACATTTTTTAACATTGAAAATTTCATGTGTAAGGAGAAAAAAAACCAACCTCATATGATTGTTGATATGTCCAAAAAGACCCCAGCATTGATCAATCTAGTTTAACCTGTGTCATCAGCATTTTATTATCGTTTCATAAGTAACAATGTTTAGTTTTGAATTGTTTTTGCCGTTTTAAAATAGATTCTTTTATGATCTACTGAAATGTCAATTGCATACTTTACATTATGGCATCTATAATCAAGTAAACACCGTTCAATGACTACTAAAATCTACATATCATTTCTTGAATTTTTTTCAATTCAAAATACTTTGTTTTGATTCTTTACAAACTCCTGAAATTTTACTTTTCTAACTGTGAATGATCATTTGTATTTCCTTTTCCTTTTACAGTTCATTTGGATGGCTAGTCTGGCCAAATTGAAGCCTGTGACATACGGAGATTATCAGTACCCGGGATGGGCTATTGTCTTAGGATGGATGCTTGCCATATGCTCTCTCATTCCTGTACCTATTGTTGCTGTCATCGGTCTCTATTCAGAAAAAGGATCCATATGCCAGGTAACAGATTTCAGTCAATTCTATACTATTTAGCTATATATATAATATAAAAGTATAAGTGTAGAAAGAAACAAATCTTGTCTCAAGCTAAGTCACTTTTCAATTTTCTTTCTTCCTTTTTGTTTGGGTGCTAGTGATCGGTTGTTTTTCTGTTGTTACTTTTCTCTTTTGTTATCACAAGTTCCTCATAATGAATGTTATTAAATTTTAGCTTTAATGAAGATGACGATTTTTAGATAATTAGAATGGAAATCTTACCATCGATAGAGTTCTAGTTATTTGAAAGATGGAAATGAAAACATTAGTAAAACTTTTAATGTTTGTTAATTTCACAGAGAATTCGCAAATTGTTGCAACCAGCTGCTAACTGGGGGCCTGCAAAACAAGAGGACAGAGAAAGATACATCAATTCCTTGTCACCTTCTGAACGCATACGCTATGAAGCCGCTCAACATGGTCTTGATAAAAAGACGTACTTGAAGTTGAAAGGAAACAAATCTGAGAATAATGCGTCTCTACCAAATACCATCATTGCCATTGAGCCTTCAGAACAACACACACGGATGCTCCCCTCTTCTGCGTCTGATAACTTTCCCTCCTCAGATGCCAAGCCCACTACCTTTTCCGCATTATTGCAAGATGAGAAATATATGTCATCCAATATTTAAACAGTTTGATACCGTTTGATTGTACATACTAACTTAACATGTTGTCTCTTATGTTCTAGTCAAATAGATCAATCTAAAGCTAAGATTACTATTGCAGAGGAGAGGAGAGTAATCAAGTTGAATAGATGTATTTCTACTCTTTGAGAATCTCTTGAAACAAATTTTGTTTTTGATACCATTTTTGAGAAATATACAATATATACAACAACAAAATTCTAAAAATTGTTTCAATTGATAATTATAATTAGATTTCGTTTCGAGGACAAAAATGTTTGGTCAAGTGAGACACCTTATCGACCAATCCTTAGATTTCTGGATGGCGAAGCCAATTAGAATGGGAATTACATCAATTATATTTTATACCAGTTATTGACATACAATGTAGTTTAGTAGCCACTCTATGATTATCTTATCAGCCATACCAACCAAAGATTATTTATAAAGTTATCTTTCATTTTACCCAATGTATAAGTATAAGTATGAGATGTTATCTAAGAGACAATCAACAAGGTGTTATTTATGACAATAGAATAATTGTATGATTGGCCAAGGTTAACAAGACATGTCGTGTTTGAGACCGTTGCTTTCCATTTAGAATAAAGATTTATCTGAGAGAATCTGTGCGGAAGTGACTGATTATGATAGCTTATTTGGATTAAGTTTCTGGTTAAAGGTGTATGACTGTTGAACTCTTTCGTCCTTTTATGGGAACCTACCTAGAAATAGATGTGATTTATATATGAAAACTCTCTAATAAAAGATAGTTGAGATCGGAATATAACATATAGTTAATGCAGACTAGAAGAGAAGAATGTTGACAACATTACTAGATGAGACACTGTAAATACTATTTATAAATTTGTATATTATTCTTTCTCGTGTACAGATGATGAATGTTGAATGTAAAATCATTTAAAGTGGTTTTTCTAAAGTGAACAGAACGAAGAATGATAGCAAGGTGTGTATTTGTGTGTGAATGATGCGAGGAGTTGGTCGTGTGAAAATGGAGAGAGCTGTGTTAAACTTGTAAAGCTGCAACGAATATGCTACGATACTCTTACTTGGATGTAAAGGTGATGACAGTTGTATATAATGAGAGGAAGTACTGCATGTGTGATTATTTCATGTCATAATATTATATGAATAGAAATTGTGTTCAATAACTTCTAAAGAAGCCCAGTGAAGCATGTCCGCTTAAAGGTGTTGTACCTTTGATGTACTGCTGACTTAGGAATTACAAATTAATTGCTGAAAATCATGTATTGTTTATAGTTGTGCGAGATTCTGATATATGTCGCGTGAATGCCAAAAAAAGAAGTATTTTGACTGACAAGTTTGACTGATAGGTAAATGAACTTATAAAACATCATTCCAAAAATTATGCAAGTTCATAATGATCTGTATTTTTATGTATTATACAAAATGAAATAACATAAAGGTTGTTTCATATTTTAAAACAGTATTTAAACAAAACAAAAAGAAATCCAGTATGTACAACTAGATTTGACACTTGTGTTTCTCTTTCACTTGAGTTTACTTTCGATAAAATATTGTTGAATCTGAAAGCATAATTTAACAAAACAGTTGAATTCGATTACGATTTTATTTCAAAATATGTGATAATAATTGAAGTGGAAATGTTTATACTTGAACATGTGGAATAGAAATCTTTTCATCCTTTTTTTCCCCCAGCCAAAGCATTTCCTAGATTAAATGTTCTTTTTCTCTCAATTTGTTTTTTTCTAATCAAAAGATGTTTTCAATTGCAAATTATCATTGTCATGTAAGAAGACCATCAGGTGTTATTATGAAATTATCTTTGACTTAAGACAGTTTTAGCATTTGATTTTGAGGGTTGTGAAAATCGTTTCAAAATCAACTTGTATTTAAATGCCTTCTCCATTTGATGACGCAAAGTTAATAACATAAAAGATACATGGAAATGGAATATGTATAGCCTTTCTTCAAATGATATAGTGCCTATAAAAAGTTGAAATACTCTTTGAAATGATATCTCAAATCTCAGTGGGATTTAATTTTATACACTTATTGTGCGAATCATGTGATTATGTATCCGCCATGGTTGAAAGAAATATTATCATCTAGGCTTAGACATGCCCTCTTTCTTTTTTTTTTTTCAGCCCCAAACTACGATTTCTGAAACCACCTTCTTGATTAAAAAAAAAGCCATATTTCTTTACCCCCTCTCATTGAAATCTTTCTCATAAAATTAAAGTTTCCCCCTACCTACTTACCTTTTCCAATCATTCTCTAACTGGCTATTCCATTCCTCTCTTTCTGGAAATCTCTTTTCTCAAATTTAAAAGTCAAGTCACTTGATAAGATACAATCCATGTAATAGACAATCTTATCCAAATGCTTTCCCCCTGTTAGATGTTGAGTGCTTTATTCAGGGTAATTTATTCAATTGAAGTGCATATCATATATTGTTATTGTTGCCATCATTGTTGATATTATTATCGTATATATATATTATGATTATGATGATGATGATTATTATTATTAAAATCAATTATTATTAATTATTATTATTGAAACTAATTATTATTTATTATTATTTTGATTTGTCTTTTTTAAAGATCTATTATTCTTAATCAATCTTTATAATTTTTGTTATTTTATCAATCTTAATACCATAATATATTATTATCTACTACTGGAGTAGTCCTTGATTATTATGATATATATATAATTTATATTTTTCATTTTTATTATGGCCGAGGATATAGGCGCGACCCGGTCGACATGGAGTGAGTAACTCACCCTTGACTCTCTCAATCAAACAAGATAGACATATTTAGTATTAAACCGCTTTAGAATTTGATATTGATTAAGAATCCCAAGTAAAATTTTAACATTTAGGCCTAAACTTTTTTGTTGAAAAAAACCCAATAGAATTGTAGCCTGTGACTCCACCATACCGAAAACCCTTTGATCTTGTCGGCGGACCGGATCGCGATTATATCCACTTCCTTTTATTATTTATCATTGCTATCGATTTTTTGAATTATATCATTATTGTTATTATTATTATTGTTATTATTATTATTATTATTATTATTATTATTATAATTTTTATTATTATCATTATTATTATTATTATTATTTTTATTAACATCATCATCATCAAAAATTACAGAATGCATTGGTCAAGTCATCTACCGGTGACCAGTCGTAATGTGTTTTTTTATATATAAAGAAATAAATCTGGAAATCTCAATACAAATACACATCTTTGACTTGGAGTTGTTGTTATTGGATAGTAGTAAGAATGAATGGATTTGTATGAGTAGGTGGCCTAGTACTTAAACTGAACCGAGACTGAACAGCGAGTTGGTGAAAGCTGTCTGTTTGATGTCGTATACTTTAATTTGTCCATCCAGACTTGACAGAGCAGACTGAAACATTAAGATTCTTATCGAATATTTCCAAATTCAAGTCAACGCATGACGGCCTCATGAAAGTTTCCACAGCCTATTGCCGAGAGATATCTGTATCAAGAAGCTCTTTTGCTGACATTTGAGCCCTAAATGTCACTCACTAACGAACCCACATTAATTAATGTCAAAATCTCTGCTTCGGTTTGGAAAATTGTTCATGACAGTTTTCTGGAACTGTGATGGCATTCATAGACTCAATGCATAGAACAGGGATAACACAGCATCTTTTGACCATTATAATTCTAATTTTATCATTGAAACTAAAAAATAACTGTAATAGCCAAGTAAAATAATTAAATCAAATTAAATTGGCACTTTATGCTTATCCACGATCTTCATCATGCTCTAACTAAGCGCTTTACAATGTCCAATCAATCTCCTGACAATGCCGTAGCAAACCATTTGCTCCTTCTCAACTCCCCGGGGAGCATACAGTGCGAGCAGCTGTTGAAAGCGAATCGGCACTAGCATTCAAACAAGATCCTTCACTGCCCATAGCCATTCACACCTGAGGCGAGTGGGGTAAATGTGAATTAAGTGCCTTACCCAAGGACACACGCTCGCCAGCTTTCCGTTTAGTCTCGACGCCCAGATGGGGGCACCCATCTTTCCGCCCCACTCAGCAGTGTTGCTTGACATACCGATTTGGTCAACTGACTACCTAACCACTCAGCTACCGACGCCCACGTATAGGGTAGGTTACTTCTGTTTCTTATGATTTCTTTTCCTCAGCACATTAATAATATTATTCATATCATATAATATAACATACAAACAAACAAATCTAGTACATATCATTGGTCATGAGGGAGGAAGTCCACAAAATGAATACATCATAATGTAGGTATAAAGTTATATCATTTATTTTTATTCATCATAATCATTCATTCAGCATGATTTAGTCCTAGATTATCATTATCATCAGTATAAAGTCGACGGAAAACATTTCAAAACTGCATTTATTGTTACATACTTAGGTATAATACTACGGTAGCCTATTGAGATTCATATTATGTAGACGTCCCCATCAAAGTGATCTTGGATGATGAGCGTATTGGAAAGGATACTTAGTAGATTGCTACACCGGCATAGTAGGCCTATATAACAATTATCTAAATATCAATATCAGCCAGCTGTGGTAGGTTGTGGTGTTGGTAAGTCAAGATTTTAAGGCCGATGGTAGACAGAGCGATACTGGCGGATGGCAGTAGATTTTTTCAATTTGTCATAAAGAAGATTCTTTTTATTGTTTTTATAACAATTTGCCTTTTAAGGACAAATAAAGCTAATCTTATCTTATCTTATCTTATTTTCCCA
>JAUEKX010030413.1:0-14245 GCA_031834005.1 Dendronotus venustus
GAGAGAGAGAGAGAGAGAGAGAGAGAGAGAGAGAGAGAGAGAGAGAGAGAGAAATCGAACAATAAAAACCTCCTTCCTTACCTATCAATTTGATTCTTATCCAACATTTTCTCCACTACATCACGTGCTTCGTTTTTATCTAAAGGAGAACAATAAAACGTTTGGCGTAAGGTGTAGTTAGCGTTCATCAAATCTTATCGCAAAACTGAATTTTCCTTAAAAACCTGTTTTTAAAATAAAATTCGCATTCATTATTTATAAACCTCTATAAAGCGTACATCATCTGTTACCTAGACATGAAACATTTAAAAATGATTCTTTAAACGTGCTAAATGTTGTGTGTTCCTGTTACGCCGAGTGCACTTGCATTCAACTTATCCAAAACTCATACAGGACACCTTTTAAACACCCGAAACAATTTTTGAGATAGGAGTACTTACTTTTAAGTATATTCAATTTATCCATATCGATGGTGTAATTTTCATCCAATATGTTCTCTTGTCTACGATCATTGTCACCGAACGGATGAGCTCCGCCAGATAACACGTAGTAGAAAACACAACCGTACGAGAAAATGTCACATTTAAATGTCTGAATACAGAACGAAAGAGAAGAAATAATGTAGTGTAAAAAGTTCAAATCAAGCTAACATTGAAACAAAAAAGAATTGAAGAACTTAACCATAGCTAATATCACATACTGAAAACAATCTAATCCGTTGATAGATTCGTTATTAAAACAACGAAATATAAGAGCCATTTTAAGGTCGTCATGACGTCAAAATAACAGCCTCTCTTAGGTTCTAAAGAAACCGAAACAAAAATATATAAAAAAAAAAATCACCTCTTTGCACATTTCGGGAGCAATCCAGCCATCGGTACCAATTCTCCTCCGCGATGGGAAAGAGATGGTGTCGTTTGAAGGGAGCTCTTTGCACAAACCAAAGTCAGATATCATCGCTTTTACCTTGCCGTCTGGATTAGGGTAGGAGATTAAAATGTTGTGTGGCTTGATATTTCTATGGACTGGAAATTTAGAAAGGTGATATATGATATTGGAGTTTCTACCTCAATGTCATATAAGGATCATGCATCTAGTGGACAAAGGGATAGTTTCTATAGTGCTTCTATTTGAAAAAAGGAAGAATTGAGCATTAGATGTTGCTTGGTTTGTGTGCCTCTCTCATTGAAGTAAAATGATACTGAACATGGGCAGATGGCTAGAGGAAGAAGATTTTAATCTTCTTCTTTTTTTTCGCAGACTGCTTGCTTACAAACTTGGAAATCTACGAAGGCCCTCGTCTAGAAACGTTTTGAAACTTTCATGAGAAACATCTGTTTTATCAAAGCATATGTTGATATGTGTGTATCAACGCTAGTGTGTGTTATTTTCAAAATGGAGGTAAAGTAGCGAACGAAATCAGTGGTCAGGTAGGCATGGCAAGCGATGCCCAACCGTCTCGATTTCTTTCGTTACATTACCTCCCATTTTCATAATGACATAATTAGTTGACGCTATAATTGGTAAAGAATATTGAACGTACCAATATCCAACGAATGCAAGTAAGTTAAACCAGATAATGTTTGATACAACACTTGTGTGGGTTTCAACTCTATTTCATCATTGCGTGGTTTTGTAATATACTAAAAAAATAACAAAGTATATATATATATAGCGAAAAAAATCGGTAACACAGATCTGCAGCATCAGCGTTGATAAGTAAAATATAATATATTCTCCTTCTTGTTTCTCAATTATTAACTTGAGCAAAAATTACAAAAATTGGACAACCAGAAAAGATATTATATTAAAAAGGTGTTTATGGGAAAATAATTGAATGATTGCAATGATCAATCAATTAGCTGTTACTATTATTCTATTCAATTACTTGCTTACATCATGTAGAGTAGTTTGACACCATTCCATTGCAATGTACCTGAACTGCTTATCTGTTTCCTGTAAACATAAAACACAAAAGTTTATTACCATTTCTGAGGCATTAAATGCAGCTTGAAACTTTTTCAACATACTACGTTATTTTCAACCCCTTGGCATAATTATCACTGGAGTAGTAAGATTAATAATGTAATTTGGCGTAATAGTGGTTGAGTAAAATTTTGTCCCGGCGTAATAACGGCTGGACTTGAACTAAGGACTGCGGAATAAGTATTATAAATGCACTGAAAATAGTCCTGTGTTGGGCTCGGCTGATTATCAAAGAATGTATTCTCAATAATGACGATTTGATGAAAATCAAAACATCCACTCGTCAGATTTACTTCTCGACCAATAATTTCCGCTCGCTCACTTTTCACGTAAGGGAAATCAGTCCACAAAAGGTACATCGCAGTTTTTTAAATAAACGAAATCAGAACGTTTTCAAAAAACGTCTAAAAAAGAAAAAATTAAAATGATAGCGATTCTGATCAATACATGAAGTAAGAAGGATGTTGTATGAACTTTAAGATATCGTTGCAACGACGTTGTTTTACCGTGTGTGCTTTAACTTACAGTATAGAAATAGCGGATAACATTTGGATGGTTTAATTTACGCAGCAACTCAACCTAGCAAGAAAGCAAAACAAAAGAGATATAGTACTATTAGTGGAGGTTAAAGACATCCTGACAACAAATCAAATTCTCAGTTTCATAAACGCAAGAACGAAAAATAAGGATCGGAAAACCAAATGATATATTAAACTATTAGAAGTCTACCAGAAAATATCATTAATCATAAAACATGCACTTTGCGATCTTCACCTCATAGCATTCCATAGCAAATGGAAACCTGTTATTAATTTTCAATATAAAAAAACAGTTCCTGCCACAAAGTATGTTAACAGTCTCCCTCTAGAATCCTTTCAAGAAAAAACAAGAGAGTGACGTGCTATGCTGTTCGTTTTGAGTTTTTACCTAGTTGTGTTCTACTTGTCTAATCGGCTCTTTATTTCTATTTCTATTGTACAATCAATGTTATGATTGCAAGGAAGTGATCAACCAAGGAAGGAAAAAGCGGAGAGATGAAAATATTTATGCAACAGAAAACAAACTAAAGTCTGGTCGCTTAGCTAACACAATAGAGTAGTGTACTCAGCTTGCAATAGACAAATTCGAGTAGGCGTGACTTACAGTATATAACACTGGAATATTTCGGTCTGGAGAATCAAGAAACAATAATATTGTAATTATTCAAATCTGTTGTTCAATGAAACAACAAAACAAACAAAAACAAATCAAGTTATAAAATTTATTAATACCTCTCTTTCCTGATATTCAATGTCTCCGGACAACATTATCTTTTTGACTGCCACTTTACGCTTATCGAACTCCCCCCTGAAAATGATATGTATTTGTACCGATTCGATTTGCACGAATATAATAAAGACAAGAGTACAGGATGGTTACTATCGACATCAGTTAAGCTAATTTGTTTGTAAATATTAAAAACTCCACTGGATAAGAAATGTCGTGGCGTTCGATATCTAGACAGTAGAAACAAAAGAGTCCGAATTATTATTGTCAATATAGTCTATTGTTTCTATTCCATAACTTCATTATTGTCTAAATGACGCCCACCACCGCAACATTTTGCACTTAGTGAAGGTTGGAGATAGTAGACGAAATTTGCAGATACTTTGTATTAAATTGATAGGTTAAAGTTTAGTTTTCAAGAGTGTACTAGTACCATCATAAAACACGAAAACACTTACTTGTACATGATTTTACCCGGAGAACCATTACCCAGTTCATCATTAGCGTTGTATCTGATTTTACCAACAATAATTACATCTTCGTCCTCTGTAACCATTAAATCGTCATTAAAGAACAACATCTTGACTTGGTGACATCTGTTACATCCATCACCAGTATTTTTAGCTATTTTTAGAAATGTTTTGAAAATGCATTGTTTGTAGTAGGAAATTTGATTGTTTTTAATTTATAGGTGTGTAAAAATCAAATTTTTTCCTAAAGTCGGAGCTGTGCTGAGATCAACTCAAAAATTTTATTGGTTTAGCTCTGTGCAACAGAGTATATATAACTTGCATGAGATTTGATGAATTTTACTAACAAAGTTGATTTTTGATTCAAAAATGACAAAATGATTAAAAAAATGGCAGATATCAATAGTTTTTTGAAAAACCTATTTTCATCTTGTTCAGTATAGTCTAATTATTCATTCTACCAAATTTTATTACAATTGAAACACTTTTACTTTTGACCTAAAATTGACCAAATGATGACCAATATTACAGGTAATATTAAAAATTACAAAGTAGGACAGCTGAAATATTACAAAGTGGACCAAAGATTACAAAGTAGAGCAAAAATCAGATAAACAGGCTAGAACTACAGCCCCAAGATAATACACTTATTAGGAATAAAAAGATATATCTTAATTTTGTGGTTATTCGTTCTTTAATTGTTTGTTGGTTGTTTTCATGTTCACACACATTATTATAGTTTTAGAACTTACTCAACTTACTTTATTAATTACAAAAAAGGTTTGTCAGTAGTATGAACACAAAACAAGCTGCAGACAATGTTTTGCACTTTTATTTTTATTGCTCAAGAAAATGAAATTGATTATTAACCAAAGAAATTCTCGAACTCTCGACACAACTTTTTTTAGTTTTTAAAACAAATCTGTAAATTAGGTTATTAATCATAAGTAGTGAGTAAAGAAGTGTGATATGCTTTGAGTAAGAAATAGCCTTTAGTCAAGCTTGCAAAAAGATTAAGAAAAATAACTCTGGCTTTGAATAGATGATGTTCTTGAAAATGACAAAAAGAAAATTTATTGGATGTCCTATAAAGTTAATATTTAATTTTTCTGAACTTTCTAATGAAATCAACAATTTAGAAACAAAAATTAAGTTAGAATCTTTTGGATAATAAAAACAAGCAAAATATATGCAAATTAATTCCACGTTTACTGTGTTATCCCCGTGTCAGTTTTGTTACACATATTTATAAAATTTAAATATATAAATCTACAGCATCCATTTTTAATGACGTTGACATGACAGAAAATGCTGTTATAGAAGACATATATACATAAAGTGTACATAGAAACTTGTATCATTATTAGCTGATGAAGACATTTATGTGTCGAAAAATGTACTTTCTAAAAGAAATCTTCTTTTAATTTTAAAGTTTTTATAACACGTACCTTGTGCTTCCATCCTATAATTGTCGAATCGGTCCATGTTGGAATATCTTAATCTAATAAGAATAGAACGCATCATACGGATTCTTTCATCAATAACAATATTGTCAATTGATATAAATGGCGTGTGTAATATGAAATTACGATTAGTAATAGCATCTTTCACGTAATAACGGTAATTAATTTCAAAATCTGAAATAGTTTGCGCATCCAAATCTGGTAAGAGTTTCTGTAAATTTTGATAGACACTAGCTAAAGCTATGATATTAAGGTTCCCCAAGTTGGTCACTCCTTGCTTTGGACATGGTGCAGGACATTGTGCAGAACAAACATGACAAAACACATCCCATTGATAATGTCTTATCACTTTCTTCAAACTGTTATAGTGTTTCTGTTTGAAATCACTAAACAGGTTATGAAGGATTTTTTGATTTTTGGTTAATCCTAAATCATTGTGAAGTAAGTCGACCAGTGCTTCTGCTCCACACACTTGACTTGCTAAAACCATATTCGTCCAATTTCTTGTAGTGGTTTTTTGAACGCTAGCAGTAGCCATTATGAATATATGTTGTGTGTGCTTTATTTAGGATGGAGCTTGTTATTCCTTCTTCATGAAACTAAAGAATCGTAAAACAAATAATAAAAGTGATTGAAAATATGTAAGATACTTCGAATTTTGAATTATAAATAGATTGACAAAAAGTTAAAAAAAAATGCTCTTTCTCAAAACTTTTTCGAGCAAATTCTTTTTGCATTTTACAGCAAATTACTTTTTACTTTTACATTTATTTATTAAGTAAAACTAACATCATGTTGGTTAACACAATAAATAATTTTATAAATTATTGACGGAAATCGACCATTATTTTCTTTTTCATTTTAGAAATACGGATAGAAAATAGATTGCAGGATCCATATCCGCAAAAGTTTATTATTTGATATAAATTAAATTAATACAGATTAAATCCACTATATTTTCAGTCTGTCAATTTTTCTCGGTCTACCAAATTATTAGTAATAAGCACACGCTTTTGAAAGTGATTTGGTAAAACATAACCAAATTTATTTACCAAAGTTCTGGAATTCTTTTTTAAACAACAGAAGTGCGATTTGTACAAATAAACCCGATAATAAATTGAGCACTAGTCACTAGATCACTAACTTTATACTTCATATTTTTTCCGAACAATCAACATTTGTCCAAATTTCTTTCAGTGCGGATTATATAGCAGATTTAAAGTTTCTAGTTCAGCCTTTTTGCCTGATAAGGTACAAAGAATAAACTTACTTTTATAGGTGATATATACAACCAAATTTCACCAACAAAAATAATTTCTGTCCAGTCAATTGTCTTTTACAACCAACCACCAATAATATAATATTCATACTACTATATCATTAGTTTACTGAAACAAAAAACATAAAACTATTTTACTGTTAAACTTTATACTATTATACGATTAACAAAAATATAATTATTATATAGTATTGAGACTCAGCAACGAGAAAGTAAAAGTAAGCAAGCTATACAGGTAAATAACGATACGGTAGTTATGTATAGCTACACTCCAAACAGCTACATTGCTTATTTTAAGAAACTCAAGAATTTTCTTACCCTTTTTTAAATATGAATATTTTTCTTAAAACAAGAAAAGATATTCTTAAAACAAGAGATGAAAAAATGCTGTGCAAGAAAAATCAATCTAAACAAGAAAATAGTTTAAACAAATATATATGTCTTCCATAACCTAGCATTCTTCTGTCTTAAATATTATATATGTATTAGAAAAGTCAGCATCCATTAGCGCAACGTTTCGATTTCTCTTCTTCGCATAAAATGTCATTATATTTGAAATATTGTAATATCTACATATAATATGTATAATGTTTTGTGTACATTTTTCAAATCTAAATAATATGAACAGGGTCATTCAAACCTTGCATGCGGATTTTAGTTTAGATAAGTTGCGAATACTATTTTCCCAATCCATTTCTCTCTGCCTGAATGATACAAAAGAAACTCCCTTGAATTTCTTTGTTAAGGTTCATGTAAAAAAGACAAACTTTGTCATAACCACTACGTTCCTTTGACATTCTAGGGCCGCAGCAGCCTATGAGGCCGGGTGCCGTGCCCCCCAAAAAAAAACAATCTTTGTCAAATAAGTTTGTTAACCCTTTAAGTGCCGTTGTTTACTATAGTGGACATCTAGGGTCAAAATTACTGTCTGCTTCCCGGAGCCGTAACCTTTGACTACTTCAAAATAAAGGTCGATGATTGAGGCCCATATGAAAGAGAATTAAATTTCCGGTCGACTGGTACCAAACACATTTGATTTTGACAAACACAACGATTTTTAGTGCAATTTGAAAATGGAACTTAATTTTCAATCTCAAATAGGGCATTTTTTTCAAAAAGAGCCGACAAAATGCTTTGCTACAGCACTGCATTTAGTTTGAAAAACTAAACTTTCTTGGTACCAGTCAGAGAAAATTGAAATGCTCACAAGATAAAGAAGACCAACAAGAAACGAAGGTGTGTTGCTAACACATCACGCACGCGTTTTTGATTGCCCAACTTTTAGACAATAAGTATCATGTAAACAAAAAGCACGAAGATTGCGAATACCAGTGGCGGATCCAGAGATCCAGAGTTCGATAAACATACAAATACAAATGGAAATACAATCCATGAGTGGAGTTTTTTTGGACATTATTCGGTGTCGGTCATTCTTCAATTGGAGGTAGGTAATCAACAGGGGTGGGATTTTGTACGATGGAAGCCCCTCCGGTGCGATTTTATCATCTTCGCTTTCATCAGCTGTCAAAAGACATCCTGCTTTTTCCCAGCAGCCTCGTGGGAACTTGTCATACTCAGAGGAGCACAATTTCTTCCACGCTTCTCCAACCCAATGTGTTATAAGGATTCCCCGTTCTGATGCAGTGAAATTTGAATCATTACTGTACCACTTATTTGCATTCTCCTCCTTGTCTAACCAATCGCGGTGGGCTTGACCAACAAAAACTTTGAGCAACTGACCGATACCTGCATCAACAACTTGCCACAAGTCTGTAGCATTCTTTAAGCCAAACCAAGCTACACCGTTCAGGTCAGCAACAGACGATTTGAAACTTTCAGACTCTTGGCTAGTCAAATTGTCTAAGAACAATACAAAACGATTAAGGCCCTGGACTGATTTTGACAATGTCCGTTTAATCCATTCTAAAGACACTTCCGTGTCCGCTCAAGCGTTCTCTTGCCAGTACACGTCTATATATGGATGCCAGGACAACTTTTCATTTGGACTTACCCTTTTGCCTTTGCCACGAAAAATGACAGCAATTCGAGGCTGCTCCCCTTCAGCACGTGTTAAAATATGTCACGTGCACTGACGTTTATCAAGACCAGAACCAGGCTGCGTAATCCAAATGTTCTCAGAATGTTTGTAATTTACCTGCTCATAAGTGCGTTTAACATCAACAACAAATGGTAGCGTTTGCTCCACATTAAGACGTTGATTAGGTAGGTATCTTCCCCATTTAGCATCATATTGATCATTTCTTCCGGTTCGGATAAGCCTTTCACGAGTAAACCCATGCCACTTACTTAAATCCTTGCGAAAAGACTCCTTCGATTATTTTCGGTTTCGCTGTCGGCATCGCATGCGAATATTGAAGCGGCGCAAAAACGAAACAACCACATGCTTCTTCACAACTGCATTCGGCCCGGTCTGTTCTCGGTAGATGTTGCGTACACGACTCCATAACCAGTTGAAATTGACATGATAGCCCTTTTTTCGTGCTTTTATAAACGTTGAAAACAAACGATCATACAGCTAGACAAATATTTTCGAGATGGACGTTGCTTGAAAAGGTTTTTCTTGTTTGTGGATGCAGCCTGTTGGAAGATTTTTTTCTTGTCCTTTAGCCACTTTGAAACCATAGATTGGTTAACCTTAAACATTTCTGCAAACGTGTACTGAGAGTTATCGGTGTACAACAATTCCTTTAAGACTTTAGCTTTAAACAATGATGAATGCGACTCTCTTGGATTTTCTCCCCTTTGTTTTTCTTGTCGACTGATTTCACGAATTTATCGACAACGCATGACAAAACCTTTTGGATATCTTTTTTCAATGAATGAAATAGCTTTTGGAGTCGATGTTGACAATGCAAGAGACGGCTGTGAGACGGTAGAAAATATCTCATTCTCTTTTTCACATTTTAGTTTGTGACAACCTGAGTGTGACAACCTCCTTTATCATTTTATCTCTTTTGGTAAAGAAACTTTCACTCTTTCCACAATGCACAACCTCTTTTTGAAGTTTTTTCAACATGAAAGAGTTAGTTGCTTTGATTGCTTTCTTTTTCTGCCACTCATTTTGACTCGCTTTCATACACCATAAACTTTACCAATGCTACAAATCTTCTGAACTAAAAGTGTCACTGCATTCACGTTTTCGCAAAGTAAGTACAAATTATTTGGTTTGAATAGAACCCAAATTATATAAAAACGCTGTGAAAAGATGTGTCCTTTCTTTTCTAAATACAGTAAATATAGAGCATTTTCATTTCAGTAAAATAAAATATTATTATTAAAAAAAAAAGATGAACCATTTGGAATGTATTGTACATTATCCAAGTCAATCATCTTATTCTGAAGTAAAAACCCTGTCAGAAATTAATATTAAGCGTCTTCTTGAAGCCAAAGATAAACGAAATGAGATAGGCGGAAACAACAATCATATTGATCAAGTTCAGCAAATCCCTGATAGTTTCAATATACTTCAGCATGGGGTACACCTGGAACCTTGCTACAAACGGTAGAAATAATTTGCTACTGTTAACTTCATCTATACAATATCTTCTACCATAAGTACTGTGAAATTAAAACTCACAAAATTAATAATCGTTTTCACTTTTAAGCTTTACTGCCATCCTTGGAGACAAAAGATTCCAACAAACGTCTTCTCTTCCTCCCAGGGAATCAAGGAGACTCTCCAGCCCTGACCCGGAGAGAAGAGGAGAACTGTATCGTAATAAATGTCAATTATGTGGAAAACATCATATACAGCACAAAAACAAACAATATACCCCTTACATCATAACATCAAAAGCAGCGGCGGATGCAATTAAAAATGCTGCCAAATCAAAAAAAATTTGCATTTTTGTGAGATTAAAGATCTTCACCTTATTGCAAAGGAATATAAAATGCACCAATCTTACTATCAAAAATTTACAAAGGGATTCTCTTTGAAAGATGTCAAGGGAGGTTCTTCGAAAGACAATAGTAACTCAGATTCCGAACCTGAGAGAGAGCCTGCATATAGTCAATCAAATTTTGAAGAATTGAAAGAATATATTAAAAATATCGTTATCAACAATCAATGTGCTACTTCAATGAAAACTCTCCACCCCATCTATGGAATCATTATTTTATTTTTTTAATATACTGTATACTGTTAACAATTAATCTCAAAGCAAAGGATATTAAGAAATACTAAAAATGTTTCTTGACCTCATACTTTAATCTAATACTGTGATTTTCATAATACCTCGAACTGTTGTGGGACTGAAAAAGTTTGACTTATCGATAGAGAGAGACTTAATTTATATATATATATATCACCAACCATTTTTTACACATTTATAATAACATTTTTAGAACCAAAAATACCCTGCCTCCTTTTGATAATCGTTATAAATTGTTAAAGATAAATGTTAGATAGTCTACACCATAATCTGAGGCGGATCTTGAGTGTGTTAAACATCTGTGGAAGAGAGCTACAATAGAACTCAACTATCTTAAGGTTTTTTCGAAAATTACTACATGTTCTTACTCTCCTTCTGAGATGTTTAACGCACTCTGAATCCAGTTCTTGGCTAATTAAAGAATTGCAGTTTGAAGTTATGTTAGCTATGTTTAAAATGTTAAACAACATAACAAAATATCTGAGAGTTAAGCCTAGATATAAAACTTCATTCGTCGCATTGGTGCTTTTAGTGGTGTTTATGGCTGAAAAATTTAGAGCCTTGTCAACTACCTGAGGAAAATATCATAATGACACTGATCTATGGCGTTAAGTCTAGTGGAAATCAAGCGGAATATGGTCTTTGCGAAACAGCTCGACTCTTCACAAATCAATATCCAAAAGTCAATGAAATCATCTCGAACGATGTCTACGTCGATGATTGCATCTTCTGGTAATATGTCGCAACCTCGTGCTGAACTGTATGCAGCTCTGTTCAACACACATTCCGGTGAAGTCGTTTGAAGATCCATCAACAAAATGCATCAACACTCAATCAAATTTTCCGACAGTAAAATTGTTCCGCATTGGATTCAGAATGAAAATCTGTAACTCAAGCAATGGGTAAGAAATCGTATTATTAAGATACGTAGATTCTCAAAACCATCAGCATGGAAATACATTCGATCAGAAGACATAATTGCTGATGTAGGCATCAGAAGATGAACGTCACTGGAGATTGTAAAACCGGGAACAGTTTGGACAGATGGTTACAATTGGATGAATCAGGACAAAACAGAATTTCCAACTCACGATATCATACTTAGTCGGAAAGAATCTAAAGACACCAGGAAAAAAGTATCTAAAGAATACTATTCCACAACTTCATTCTACTCTTCACCAAAAGAATTCCAAGATATTAAAGATAGATACCAGATTTCTACTTATATCATCGATCCTAACCTGATTCGATTTTGCACCGTTATTCGAATCACAGCACTTATTATGATATTTATCAACAACCTGAAGAAAAAACTTACCAAAAATTCGACAGCTACAGCTTCAATCAAACGCAAGACACCAATCTTTCAAGGGATGACAAAACGTTACGCTATTCTGTCCAATGAAGATATTCAAGAAGCTGAAAGTTAGTTCTTCTACAAAGCTACACTCGAAGTCAAGAAATATGTCAAGTCAATAAAATTCAAAAACCTTTCAAAGGAAGTCGATGGTCATTACACTGGTCGCATACTCCCTTCTGACAGCATCACAATTGTTGGCAAAGAAACCACTGCTATAAAAGATTTATCATCGAAAACTTTCTTCGTCCCCATTGTCCACAAATACTCACCAGTTGCCTTTAGCGTCATAAACGATATACACTGGTATCACCCAACAGCATCGCACTCTGGCGTCGAAACAACCTGGAGATATCTATTGCAAATAATATATATCATTGATGGAAGATCACTTGTAAAGATGGTTTGATCAACATGCGAAAGATGCAGATACATCACTAAGAAAACAATTGACGTTTCAATGGGCCCAGTATCTCCATACAATCTTCATATAGCACCAGCCTTTTTCATCACTCAAGTAGATCTAGCAGGACCATTTTCAGCATATTCACATCATCACAAGAGAGCAACCATCAATATCTGGGTCGTCGTGTATTGCTGTGCAACAACAACTGCAGTTAGAATTAAGGTCATGGAAGACTATGGCACAACATCTTTTCTGAATATATTTATAAGATTATCCTCCGATGTAGGTTATCCCAAAAAGCTGCTCACGGATGAAGGTGGACAACTCATCAAGGGATGTGCATCAATGCGAATCGACTTCCAAGATATTTATCATAAGCTTCACTCCAATTTGTCAGTCGAGTTTCAGGCGTGCCCTGTCGGTGGGCATAATATGCACGGACGAGTGGAAAGAAAGATCAGAAAAATTCGCAAATCACTGGAAAAAACTGCATCTAATGAACGATTTTCCATCATGCAATGGGAAACAATATCGTCAAGAATATGGGATAACAGTAGGTCAGAGTGAGTCAGAGTGGGTCAGAGCACGGTTTAGTAACACCCTTTTCTTTAGATGTTACGAAAACGATGTTAAATCTTAATATTTATTATAAAAATTGCTACGAAGATATGATGTAACTAAAGTGTATCAATGCAAACAAAAAAAGAGAGTATTTATGTCTAGAAAGTATGTTGTATTTTATTTATTGCAAGGATACAACAACAACAAAAAAGAATGACAAGATTATAGGGCTCACCTTTTAGTAAATTGATCTTATTACTTGAATATCTAACAAGACCATAAATTACTATCCAGATATCGTTAATTAAATATCATAAATTAAATGCCATTACATCGAAAACAAACATAAACAAACATAATCAACATACAGCAACAACTTCTCACTCTCTATCCCAAGAAAAGATTTCTGATATCACAAGAAAGGCGTACAGATTATATGAAAACCAATCATGCAAAACATTGATTATTTACAAATTTAAGCAGAACACAAAGGAGAATAGATAAATAACAATAAACTCAATCCTTCTTTTACAAAAACCATATCAAATATATTTAAAGAGCATCAGAAAAAAAGCGTAATTAAGGTTACGTTAATTGAGGATTGAGTTTATTATTTATATTTTGTTAGGGGATTATATGATCTACATAAAGCGTTACTATGGAAAGGAGAGAAAAGCAGCATCCGAATATAATCAAAGCATTCATGAATAAAATAGTGTGCTGAAAGTTGAATTGTAATAAATGTGAAAGCAATCACCAAACATGGTATATATATCACCAAACATTTTTTACACATTTATAATAACATTTTTAGAACCAAAAATACCCTGCCCAGGGGCGGATACAGGAATATTTACACCTAGGGCAAAAATACCAAGTATAATTTAGTTCGCCCGCGCGGTCAAGGGGTATTGGCGCGCGGTCAGGGGATATTAGCACGCGGGACAAGCGATCGAACGCCTTGTTTATAGTAATTGCGATTTTATACAGTTTATATCAGATTTTTCATATATGATGACTTTTGGGTTATAAATGTGGTCGTAGAGGAACGTAATTATTTTTTTAGTGGAAAATAATTAAATTTAATAACAATTAAATCAACCAGGGAAATTCCACAATTATACATTCATAAATAGATAGCGAACATTGCACAAATGATGAAATTTATGGATAAATAGCAATTTTCAACACTCCAATGATAAACATTACACATAATAAGTCATGGATAGAAAGTTTTGACAATAATTAATTCTAAAATGGCCACATCCACTGAAGATTATATATA
>JAUEKX010030635.1:0-14242 GCA_031834005.1 Dendronotus venustus
TGGGTCAGAGTGGGTCAGAGTGGGTCAGAGTGGGTCAGAGTGGGTCAGAGTGGGTCAGAGTGGGTCAGAGTGGGTCAGAGCACGGTTTAGTAACGCCCAATCTTATATACAAAAACGGAATTCAAATACTGAATAAACAAGAAATACAAAAATATAATGTTTTAAAAAAAATTGATTGGAAATATAAGTTCCAGGAGAATTCTTATAACAAAAATATAAATTTATCAACAATGAAAACTGTGTCAGATAGTTTAAAAATCTCCTATAATGATAAGCAACTTTAAATTTGAGCTTTAATAAACATCAATGCACGCCATTTATTAAGAACAAAGGAAACAACCCTCCAAAGAGACATGCAGATAATGAGCATCGCATTTCCAACTAGATAACGAAAAAAATAAAAATTTCTAAAAAAGATACAAATATATTATAATTGCTACATTATTGTTAACAATCACCAGTAAAAATCTACAACCGATCGTACAGATCGTTTCTTCATTCGCGTTTCATCATCGGTCGTGTTAGTCGTGCAAACTTTCCCAATGATGTCTTTCAGTGTCTGCGTCAGTTTTTTCAAAGATACTTTCACTTTATGTGTGTCGCCATTTAAATCGTCTTTTTCTTTTGACGTCGGGGATGAAACCTTTTTATTTCTTTCGAGTTGATTTTTACGCGTTGCAGATCCCTCTATGGAATCTCTTTTGTGACTCATAAGACTCGTAGTTACGCTCGTAGCTGGTACAGTTCCGCGTAACAAAGTATTATCTGATTTTCGATGGATTGCAGCCCGCTTAGTGTTTTTACCACTACCCACTTTGACCGATGTTCGCATTTTTTTAACAGTCCCTTGTGTTTTTATTAAGTTAGTCGGAGCAACCACCCTCTGCCTCGTATTGACTCGATCCTTCTTCAAACGAGGCTGGGTGGATTTAAAGGCGGTCGCTGCAGCAGTGGGGAAGGTGGAAACCTTTATAGTTGGTCGTTGAGGCATAACTTCTCGAACTTTTACGGTTCCAGATTTTGACCTAAATACAGTCTCTGGTTTCATGCCAGAGGAAGTCGGAGATCTTCTTTTCGGAACAATATGCCGTTTTTTACTCCTCAAAAGAGTCTTTCCGTAGTTTGTGACATATGATACTGACAAGCTCGGATGCGGAACAACGACGCTCCGCCTCACATTTTTATGCTGAGAAATATGTTGCACGTTATTCTTAGGTCGTGGTATTTCACTTTTACGTCGCAAATCATGCCTTTGACCGAGCTCAATGTCAATGAGGCTAATCCCGCTCGCTTTGAGGTCGCGCTCGATGCGCTCAATATCGTCAGCCGATTGCTTGTGACTCAGCAACAGAATAACATTTTTATACTTTTCATTGTCCTTACTGAAATACATCTTCTTTGCTTTCTGTAGAGCTTTTCCCGCCATCGGTCCTGTTTTGCCCCAGTCCTCCATGTTCTCGTGGGATGTTGGTTGATTCACGGAACATCCGTTTCCATCGGATGTGATCTGGAACTTCTTGTTGCACAGACACTCGTCAGCTATCGTGAATAATTCTGTGGCCTTGTCACACGAGGCTAAATCATCAAGGATACGAGGCTCAATATTGTAGACCATGTACTCGTGTTCAACACCTTTTAGCAGGTTTACGTTAATGTTGTTGATGAAGTCCTTGAGACGAGACCAGCGACGCTTACGGGACGTACCACGCCCCATGCCCTCTGACACGTCGATAACGTAGAGTAACCTCAACGGTTTTGAACAACCTGAAGAAAGATTAACATTTTACATCTGATTGATACACAGTTCTTTAAGCTTCGTTCTTCTATACCCAACCGGCACACAACGTCAGAATGATTCATATTTTAATGTTTTAACAACGTCCAAATAATGTCGTTTTAACGTTGTGTATCGGCTGGGTAACAACGAGATAACGCACGTAGTTTGTTACTCAATTTATTTTCTGTAGATGTTATCTCAGTGAGCACTAATACACTTGAGAAATTTGTTTTACAAAGAGAGACGATACTTATTCTATTAACACAAAATTAAATTTTTCACTAAATACGCTCTCTATAAAGCAGACACTGCAAAAATAACATGACAAAAAAATTATTTCGTCAGAGGATTGAGGACCTTCAACTGAAGAATAGAAAGAAATCTTCAATTAATAAAAGCATATTTTAACAAAAGCTTGTAAATTCTTGTCATGTCAAAAAATACTTATATGTGTAGAAGTACAAGTCTCTCATTTAAAATGTGTAGAAGTACAAGTCTCTCATTTAAAATGTGTAGAAGTACAGTCTCTCATTTAAAATTCTCGTAAAGTAAAGTATTAAAAACAGTTTTAATCAAAATTCAAATCAATCAGAATTTTGGTAAAATCTCTGGAATACGGACAACTGTTTTTGCACCGGAAATGTCCGGTTTAAGGAGATTCCATTGTATAACTTTAAAATTATAGCTCGTGTAATTTCAAGACATCAACACACATCATTAGAACAACGTTGTGTAGTCGTTGATACGACCTTGTAATAACTTTACTTTCTAACGTGCTAGAGTGCTGGCTGGGTAACTATGAATTAAAAAAAAAAATTATTCGTAAATACATACCTAGCATACTGGCGGCATCAGCATTTACCGCCTTAGATATTTCATCGAGCTCGGCGCGCGTCTTGGAAGATGCGGCTCTTGCAACAGGACTTTCCAAATGTTTTGTTGGGGTTGGTGGTAACGATGAAGTTGGTAATAATGCTGCTGTCATGTTTGACCTGCCTGCTCCATCCGTCGGGTTCATCTTTTCCATTGCTTCAGCTAGTGAGATGTTCATAAATAGTTTCCGTTTAGTTTTGCTTGTTGTAGCTGCTGGATGCTTGGTGGTGACAGTTTTTACGGCGGTCAAATTGTACATTTGCTTCTCAACTTTTGATGGTGTTTTACTCACAGGTGGTAACGTTTTCGGAATATCAGCTGGCTGCTTCTCATCAGTACCAACGGCAGATGCGTAAGCAGCCCTCTCCACATTGCTGACAGCTCTACCAGGTTTATGGGAGGATGAGGGTGTATCTGGATTCGAATCGTATATCTTAAAAGTTGTATTCTGCATCTGAACCATAGTTTCTGTTTGTGGTGATTCGACAGTGACATCATTTGTTGTCGTTGTTGTGTTTCTTTGATAATTTGATGATGTGGTTGTCAGCAAGCTTTTTGAACTATTCGTCGAGTTTCCGGCATCTATTGTTGTCACTTCCTTTTCCTGGTTCTTTGCAGGTCTCGCATTCGGTGTCTGTTTGAAGGTGCTAGACAAAGATGTTATTCCAGGATGTTGTTTATAGTGATATAAATTTGATGAAGAACCTTCTGCAGGAGTTGATACTTTGATGCTTTCTCCTAGTGTCCCCGCCTGATGCTTCTCTTGCCTTAGTTGATCTGTTGACGACGCACCTTGTCTCGATTCTTCTTCTTCACCATTGTCAGCTGTTTTATTCGTATGCTCGCTTGCTAGATCGCCCGCTGGTATTCTCTTACTGGTTGTCATCATCGGCGATGATGTTGAATTATGGTGCGATAGTACTGACAACACTGAATCGTTGCCAAGATTCTTAAGTAAACGCACCGGCTCAGGTGTAGATAAGCTGTCACCAACAACATGTAACAAAGTTGTGGTGTTCTTTGCGTTACTGCTTGCATTCTTTATCTGTGTGATCTCCTTCAGTACGTTGCTGTCGAGCTTTATATCTCTTCCTGAGGAATTGTCGTCGGTTGAGTTTTTCCTTGTGAATTTGGAGGAATCAGTTGTGTTGGTCATCTTACTTCCTATCAGTTCACTGCCATCATCTTCAACGATGTCATCAGCCGTCTCCATTTCGATGTCAGCACTGTTGTTAAAGGTCTTGTAGCCCTTGACAATCAAATTTAGATTCTTGTTCAGAGTTGGTTCCACTGCTAGATGACTGCTGCTACTGGCTGTTTCAGCTTCGCTCTTCGACATTCCTTGGATATAAGCAGCAAGTCTTTCGTGGTGATGGTGGAAACCTTTCAGTCCATTCGTTACATTTTTAAATTGAACGTTGATCGGTTTAGTTGGCAAATTGTTGATGCTAATAGCAGCAATTTCATTTGCACTAGGCTTTTCCAGTTTCTCTGGCATTTTTACATGTTCGTCTAAGGCTTTTGTCAAATCCATCTTGGTGCTCTTTATAGTATCCTCTGGTTGTTTCTCAGCTTTGTCGGGAAGTTTCAGCCTCTGTTTGATATCTTCAGAGAGTTTTGTTTTGTTTTTTATGTTATGGTCTGAAATCACTTCGGACAGGTTTGAAGGCATCACGACGTGTTGAGCACCAAGCGGTTTATGTGACGTGTCATTTGAGAGAACAGTTATGGGAGATTTGACTGGTGCAAGTTGAAAATTGACAGGAGACATTTTATTTTCCATATTGGGATCTGTGTGGTTCTGTGGTACCACTATCGATGTATTGGAGAGTGGTGCAGCCAGATATTTTCCAACGTCGTTGTTTTCTAAGAAAACAGAACCGTTCTTGGTGAGAATTGCCGCAACTGCTTTACTTCTATCAAGGGTGTTTGTGATTGGAGCAAAATCATGGGTTACGTATTCATCTTCAGTGTCTGCTAGAATCTCATTGTTGTTGTTGTTGTTGTTGTTGCTGCCATCCACTGCTGTCATCTCTCCAAGGCCTGATGATGGGGATGTTGAGTTTTTCAGCAACTTCAATCCAGCTAGTGATTTTGTTAACTTGTTCTTCTCCTCCTCGATTTCACTAACGTTGTTCCCGTCATCAGTTGCACTGGTGTTTGTTTTGGATCTAACACCAAGAATGGGCGTGGTCTTGGCGGTGACGACGTTCTTGGTGTTGATTTTGTTCACATTTTCCTCTAGTTGTTGTGGATTTTCTTTACTTATTGATACACGTACAGTACCTGCAACATAAAAAAAGAATAGTGTTATCTATTTTAAATGGTTGGTGGATTTTCAGGGGAACTGTTCCATAATTTCAGTTTGCAATATGCGTCTGTCAATTTTGCCATTTTCTAGGCCTAAAAGAGCTAAGAATACCTAAGAGCTAAGAATGATGGAGAGCAACGCGCTTGTATAAGACATGAATGAATTAAGTTTGTGTAACAAAAGTAGGTACCTTTTTCGCCGGACGACGTCAGTACGTACGATCTCCCTTTTGTCAACAATGGCAATTCATCTAAGGTAAAGTTGGCGACAGACACGACCATTGGGAAATCTAAGGACGAAGACGATGATGTCGACTTCTTATTTATTTTCGCTTTTTTCTCTACGATTCCATTCATCAATGCTTTTGAAATGGCAGGTGGTGTTTTGAAATGTATAGAACGACCCCGTGCAAAGATAGAGAGTGGCTGGTTATAATCAATCGACTTCTTCGCCGCTGATGACACAACTGGAATGTCCTGTTTGGCAGTACCCCTTTCGGTCTTGGTGAAATGCTTTGGTGTAGTAGGAGAGGTGGATTTCGCGTGAATTTCCTTGGCAGGTTTCTTCCTGATTTTCACTTTCTTGGTCGGCTGACGATTCGTTTGGGTTTTGGGCGCGGTGTGTTTGATGTCATTCTTCTTCTTGATGTGCTTAATGAGCCGTGTCGAATCCTTTGACTTCCGGTCTTTCATTAGAGGTCTTTTCTTCAAGTCAACACGAGCTCTCAAGGGCTTTAAACCGTGGTTAAAAGATGCAAATTGTTCCATTGGCTTCATGGCAGGTAGCTCTGGAGGCTTTGGTGTCGGCATATAGCGCTGTGGTGCTTGGTTTTTCCTCGACAAGGTGTTCAAATTCAAATGAGCAAATTTACCGGCTTCATGTTTCGCTGGTGCAGCACCTTTATCGATAGCTTCATCGTGACTCTCGGCGACTTTACCAGTAGATGAGATACTTACAACAGGGTTCTTTGCCAGTACACCAACCCCTCCCCCTAAAACACCACCAACAACTCCACCAAAAACTGCAGGTACGTTTATATTTGACGGTACAGGATCGCTAATATCATTAACAGCAGATGTAACTCCGTCAAATGCAGCTGTTTGTTTGACAACAGTATTGTCTGGAAGAGCAGCCAGCTCGTCAGGTGATTCTGGTTGTTCTTGAAAAGTTTGTTCGTTATAATCTCTGACCTCTTCATGGATATAGGGGGATTCTTCGTTCCCATATCTACTGTCAGTTTCCAATACTTGCTGATCATCATCACCACCTCCATTATAAGAAATGTCAGGTATATCTTGTCTCTCCTGAGAAGAACCAGAAACGTAAGAAGCAAAAGGCTGTCGTTGTTGTTGGTTATCTACACCATCAACCGATGGTGTTACGACAGGGTTTTCCACATTCGATCTGGATGGTCCTATGATGGGTTCTGGATTCAACAGGAGTCTATTAATATGAGCGTTGTTTTCACGGATGGAATTGAATGGGATGGGATGATTCTTGTGATAGCCATTATATGCAGACCATTCAGTATATTCTGTTAGCGGTCCTTGACGGCTTTGCACAAGAGAGTTATCGATTTCAGAATCGATGACTGGTGAAGGGAGGATTGGGTTCGGTGAATGCGTAGTGGCAAATGGCAATTGAAAAGGGAAAGTTGTCACATTATCAGCCGCTTTAGCACGATACAGATGATTCACTTCAATATGTTCTTTTGAAATGG
Source organism: Dendronotus venustus (assembly GCA_031834005.1). Taxonomy (NCBI): domain Eukaryota; kingdom Metazoa; phylum Mollusca; class Gastropoda; order Nudibranchia; family Dendronotidae; genus Dendronotus; species Dendronotus venustus. The sequence goes on from JAUEKX010030635.1 coordinate 6,682, forward strand.
GTTTTTGCCAGGGTTGCTTTTTCCCCTTGGCCAAAATTTTTGCTCTATTCAGCGATGACTTTTTGAACGAAGTGATATCCTCTAAATGCTTTTCGAAAGCTTTCAAGAATGATCGTATTTTGTGGTCCTTGTTGCTGCCAGTTGTGTTGCTATGTATATTACCACTATTCGTTATTTTGATTGGATGGAAATCTAGGAGACTCTTTCTCTTGCCCGATTTTGGGTTGGTTTTTATCTCGGAGATGTAAGGAATCTGGTAGCCGTCGATGGTGATGGTATTTTTTATTGGTGATTTGGTCTGACTTACCAGTGCTTTCTTCTTAGCTGGAATTTGCGAGAAAACATCACCGAGAGTTTGGATGACATTTTGTAGTTGCCTAGTTTCCATCCCAAGTTTATCTTTATCTTCTTCACCATTTAAAGAGTTTAGAAGAACATTGATCTTCTTGCTTTTAACTTCCAAGATCCTTTTACTGGCGGCCGGCAGGTCACTCTGTTGTCCATCATCTATCCTCTGCAGTTCACTTTGTGCCATTCTGGCTGTCTGTTTAGCAGCCTGTTCGATAGCTCCCAGTAAGTTGATGATTTTGTGGTTCTGCTGTTTTGGAATGTTCGTCTTGGCAACAGCTTTTGCCGTCTTCATACGTCTCTCGAGATCAAATGAAGATTGATCCTGCTCTGAGACACTTTCGTATTGATCACGAATTGGTGTCAAGCCGAGATCCTCTGGTAGGAAACTTTTGTCATTCTGCATAGTCGGTGGCGTTTGCCACATATTCACACTCTCCTTTGATAATGGCCTGTTTGTGTTGTCTGAAAGAATTTTCTGTTTAAAGAAACCACTCTTCCCATTTTTTGCTTTCTCCTGTATCTTACCTGAGAACATCTTCTCATAATCAACTGTATGTTGTGGATGCATGCTGACATGCTTCTTTCCGTTACCACTATGGTACTCCATGGTTTGACTCAAAGAACCTGGTCTTTCACTTGTCGTTTCGTCTGTGATTTTCTTAAACTCACTTGCATCTTCGTTCTCCGTTGTTACCATCTCTTCGGCTTGATTTTGTTTTGGATCTGGAGAGCTGGATTTTGTGACAGGAATGAACTTTGGTTTGAACTTTGAATTTTCAACTTTGAACTGTTTTCCGCTCTTTTTCCCTTTAGTCGGCTTTTCTTCTTTGTTCTGTTTGAGCAGTTTCTTCTTTTGTTTTTGTTTCTGTGAAAAACTGGCTGCCTTACTATTCTCTCTGTCGTCATCTTTACTAGCTTTAAATTCCAACGGCATATCTGGATTAACAGCTTTAAAGTCGTCGTTATTTCCCGCCGGATTTTCACCCTTATCTTGCTCCCCATCTTCACTAGGTAAATAATGATTATATTCCCCTGGCTCTGAGAGTTGTTCTTTCTTGGGGTCTGTGTTTTCATAAAACTCATCTTGACTCGATGTGAAGTCTTTGTTTTCCTTAGTATCAGGATTATATGTGCTCGCAATCTTTTTACCTAGCGATTCTTTTAAAGAGCTGGTTAACATATCCTTCTCCGGTATCACACTCTCTCCTCCTGAATCAGCATCTAACTTGGCAACAGGAGCTTCATCTACATCTTTAGAGGAAGTGGTAGGAGTAGGTTCTTTCACACTCATCTCCTTTATTGGCTTTTCAATAGCAGATGTAGCCTCCCCTGCTGACATCTCATTCGATGTGGTTGATTTCTCTCCACCACCAGAGTGCACATCTTTCGGAGACGTACCTGTACCTGCATCATTAATATCTGTCGTATTACTCCAGTCACCTATAGGCATCCTCCCAGTCACAGTTCTATCGTCGGTGTCTTTCAACAACTGTTTATACTTCGCCAAAGCTTCACTTAGACTCTCAGATGGTCGGTCGTCTTTGCTGTCATGCTCTCTTCGGTTATTGATTTCGTTGACTTCTTGCCTCGTCAGATCCAGATTTAATTCAGGCTTCGGGTTGATCAGCACCATGCTGGCTAGGTGTTCCTTTGGTGTCTTCGGATCCAATACTGTCACAACGTTAGTCTTCTTCTTTCCTGGGATATCAACCACCGTGTGAAATGTTGGTACATCATTCTTCTTTCGGCCAAGAAGTTGTATAGGAATCTCAGATAACGGGATGCTAACAATGTCATCTCGATTACCAGCTTTGGTGCTGTTTGAGGAACTTTCTTGAGGAGGAGCTAGAGTAAAAGCACATAACATAAATTAACAAGTTATATTAACAATATTGCAAATGTTGTTCACGTAAACAACCCGCTCAGCCTGCTCAACCTGCTCCTAAGAAAAATTTTATATATCTTTTGAAAGAATTGGCCTCAGCTTCTGAAATAGAAAATGTCTCACAATATTTTATGAACTAGTATGTTCCAGAAGTGAGTTAAATATCGAGTTTTCGTACAAGCAAATATTACGCTAGAATAAAAAATATATAGTTTTATATAAACCTTTTGCAGTAGTGTTATTTGCGTTGTTAGTGTTGTTAGCTTGTGAAACTGTGGATGGTGACGGTGTGGTAGTTGTGGTGCTGGTTGTGGAAGTCGTACTGGTGGTGGTAGGTTCAGAGACATAATCGGGAAAACCTTTAAAAAAGTGTATCTTTTTGTAAGTATTGCGTTAAGGAAGGTTAAAGTCTAGATCGTGCAACGTAATGCAGAGGAGCGGACCCAGCTTATAACTGTCGATCGGAGATAATGTTAAAGAGACCCTGACGACATGAATATGATCAGTTTTTAGACGATAGAGTTCGTAAGCACAAACTAAAATCAGGAAATGAAATTATATAAAGACTGCTCTATATCAAGATTTCGCATTGCATTAGGCCAAAAATCAGATGGAATTCCGATTATAGCCCGTTATCGATTTCCTCAGGACAGAGCCTTTCCCTATGGCAAGTTATTATAACGCTAATCTTTTCTAGGCATTTGTATCTGTTCACGGAGAAAAAAAGTTAACGACGTGCTAGAGGCATATCACTTTTTTTTAATTTTATATTTTGGATTTTGGGCTGCTAAGAAGCTCTGCTATAGGTCGGAAATTTTTGTATAATGAACCATTAGCTTCACTTAGCTTAATAAAATTTATTTATTCATTAAACTTAAGTTTAAATCTCAATTCCTTTAATATTTTTAACAATAGAAATAAACAAAGAAACTAACTGTTGCAGATGTCACGGTACACATAAGGAGCAATATCACCAAGTTGCTCGTGATTGACGGAGAAAATGTTTTTGACGTCTCGGTATGACGCCACAGATTGAAGGAATTCGTAGTTGACGTCACGATCGATGCCGACAGCCACGACACGAACAAGATGCTCCGACAGAAATTGCGACGACCCGTATAGCCCGTACGGAACGTTTCCTGAAAATCAGACGGGTGAAAAAAAAACTTTTAAATTTCAATTCACGCTGTCTTTCACCATTGTAACGCAGTGAAGATTGTGTTTAAAATCATCGGATTACTCCTTCTGTGATTACGCACGAAAATAGGATTGTTAACACTATGCAACGAAAGTCGAAAGCGAAAGTCCCCAAATTTTGATGACATTTTGCACAGTGACTAATTAGACCGTACTGAATAATAAGTAACATTATTGTTTATTTGAATTTTTATACATATTTAAGCCCAAACACTTAAAGTACTCTCTAAAGGTACTTGTGTTTACCAATCGTGTTCGTACTCTATGGTTCATGTTATTGCATAATTATCTGCATGGCTGATTACATTTTGCTTGAGCGACCACAAATTATCCGTAATTGCACTCCCAGTTATAATCAGCCCGGTTACGAAAAATGAAAAAATATCTATATCAATATCTCTATAGATTTAGAACAGGTTATTTTTTATTGAAAAAAATGTCTTTTTACCTGTGGTGAGTGCGATCACAACTTTATCGGCAGACGATCGGTTATTTTCTTTTAGTTGGTCCCTCCACGCCGTTTTCAACGCGTCGTTTAAAGAACGCTTCCCACCCGGCATTTCCAAGTTCTTTAAAAGATCTCCAAGTTTCTGAAGATAAACCAATTAAATAAATGATTAATAAATATCAGAAAACGTTGAACTGGTACAGAATGTTCTTAGATAATCAGCAATAAATAATAGACTAGATATTGACTCAAACTCATGAAAACCATAGATTGATTGTTGATTGTTATTATTTCGTAATGTCAAGTTCTCATAAGTTGTTATACGTTAACTAAGAATTAAATCCACTTTCCACAATAATAGTTTTCATCACAGACCAAAGCACTCTCCCAGCACACGATGTCAGAACGACGTCAAAACGTCAAAACAACGTTGTAACAACGTCGTTCTGACATCTTGTGCCGGCTGGACTGTTGTTCTTTATCTTCGTGCGAAAAGAGTGTTTTGGAAATTGGATTGATTTAACATTGAATGAGGCCTTGCGATAAATAAGATTTCCTACTTAAGACGTTAAAACAACGTTACGTTTTACGTCGTTTCAACGTCGTTCTAATGTCGTTGGGAGAAAGTTTACATACATCTGGAGGTGCAGCTTTACCCAGGTCAATTGGTATCCTCGGATCCCCACCAAACTCTACAACACCAATGCGTGCATGAGTATCAAATCCTTTTACAAACTTCTGACAGAAATCCAACATGTCGGTCCACCTCTTCTTAGCACTCTTACTACTCCTCGAACCCGAACCGTCCAATAGGATCACGATGTCAAGGTCACGTGAACAGTCTTATATGAAAAAAAAGGAATTTGTGAGTATTTTATTTGAAAGAAATTAATAGGTATTGACTACTTTAATACCGGCGTCGTTATAAATCCCGGCATGACTTTTCGGATCTTAATTTGCTAGAAAATTAAAATTTGGACTGTAAGTTAAGACTAATTACTGCTTGATAAAAAAATATTCCTTTTGCGGCGAAAAATGGAAAATTTCCAATAGACAACGTTTACTCGATGGAGGTTTTTGTTTTTTTACATAGAACTCGCGTGTATAAAAAAATATCGGAGAGTTTCAAAGTTTTTCAAAAGATTCTGCAGTGAATTGTAGATATTATTTTTGTTTTTTCACATTCTCAATTTATTTCAATTTATTTTTGCTGATAGAATTTTTGAGAAAAGTAACGAAAATTAGTAACATCTTAAAACAAACTAAAATCTGTGTAAGATTATGTGTAGGATTATGTGATTATGTAGTGTTTTTGTTTAAACATAAATTAGTGTTCATTGCAGAAAAATATTTCGAGCATTTGTTAATTGTTAAAAATTACTTGTTTTGTAATTTTGATAAGAATAATGACAGCAAACTTGAATAACAATACCTACGAAAATTCGACCCTAAAAGCTTGAGCTTTCAATCAAAACATGAGAAACTTTAAAAAAGATTTTGTGTTTAAATCAGTTTTTTATGCATGTCAATTGTCGTTTGACTTAGTGATTTGGAGTGCTGTTTTATCGGGAAAACAAAACTTCAATAACAATTCAAAGTTGTTGTTTTTTTCTAGTCTTAATTTACGTTTTACTTAATTTCCTGGCAAATCATGGTCTGTGAAGTCAATATTTATCAGGAAATTAAAACTCGAAAACTCCTCATTTCCAGCTAACAACTGTAAATCTTCGTCCACAGAGTTTATTGCAAATTGCATTTTTCAAGATTCAAGATTAGCATTGTTCTGGTATCGTTACTTTCAGAAAATGACGCTTTAAAATTTTGTGCCAAAATTCGTAGACCTGGAAAATGTAGACAATGTAGTCAGAAAAGCCATCATCACAGGACGTTGGTTTAGCGTGACGTAACTTAAAAGGCATCATTATTAAACTTTCTGTTACAAAGCCGTGACAATATACCACCTTAAAGTTTGTCATCATCACGAATTTTTCAGAAAATTCAAGGCTAACGGAAAATTAGATGTGACAAATAATTTGGGACTTTTCGAAAATCAAATAGTATCAAAAAAAGTCGATTTCATCAAGATTAATACAAAATGAGGTTCTTCAAAAACTTCAAAATAAGATGATTAACCTCAACATCTTTTATCGAATTCCATTTGATATTTAAGAACAAAGTGATATAGTTTGGGCCTACAGCAAAAATTTAAACCAGACTAACTAACTACCAAATAAGGTATATCAGAGGAAATTACAGGGGAATATATGTGCTTACATGGATCCCAGGGTGATGGATCACCCGAATTATGGACAGTTCTTTTGAAGTATGTTTTAGTACTGAAAATGTGGAAATAAGAAGAATAAATCAACAAACAATTTTAATAAATTAACACTCACAGATACTAATAAAGAATCTGCAAGCACGTGTGCAGGAGAGCAAAAAGCAATTATATATTGAGAACGACTATTAGATACTTGTTTTCGCTCTTCTTCACAGAAGTTGTAGACAACTTAATTAAACTTATTTCGTTGTATGGAAGAAATAAGCGTTAGTATAAACTGGTGGTTAATTTCACAATTTATTTTAGAAATAATTGAAGAAAGAAAAAAAAACATTTCTTTCATATACTTTAAGCGGATTAATTTTCACGATTTTACGATTTTTGCCTTTTACGCGAACATTTGTACCGCAAAAACATGCATAATTTTTTTTGCTTCTCGCGAACATAGCTTTAGTTGAATTTTCTAAAAGAATTGTCTTAAAATGCATAAATACACCACCAGATTTGCAAGTGATTCTGAGTAACATCTCGTTTGGATGAGTAATTATTAATTGCAATTTTTTTCTTAATGAAATTCATTCAAAGCGCAAAAAAAAAAACAATATTCGCGAAAGTAAATCCAAAAAATCTGTGAATATTTGAAATTTTATCCGATAAAAGTAGCCGTTTCGTAACCATTTTACTAGAATAAAACCTAATAAAAGATATCACTGTGTGATTGGTGTGGATTATTTATATATAAATTAAACGTTAGTTAAACAAAATACTTGAATATACCTTTACCTAGGCAATTTAACCCTTTCAGTGGTAGTACTTTCAGTGATAGTACTTTCAATGATAAAACTTTTAAAGATTTTCTTTCATACGACTACGTACTAAAAGGGATTCTTCATGCCATGTAACTAATGCACGAAAGTTTAAAGTGAAAGTCACTGGATTTTGATGAAATTCTGCACAATGACTATTTAGACTGTACTGAATAAGATGACATTATTATTTTTCAAATTTATTCAGACTCGTCCTTTTTTTTTGGACCTAAATTCCAATTTAGGTCCAAAAAGTGATAGTCCTCTTAAGACGTACTTGTAATTAGCAATCGTGTTGCCTGTTATTTTGAAGTAGTCAAAAGTGAGAGCCATCAGAAGGGGACTTGTTACTTCGACCCTTATAAAAGGGGTAAACAGTGAAATGGGTAAGTATAAATTACCTGTATACATTGTTGCTCCACCGCCCACCGATACCACCTGAATAATCATAGAATGACGAAATGGCATTATTGTTGTTTCGAAAAGGCACAGATTATCGTGCAATTACGTAAATAAGCATTACACGTTATATCGCGATATTATTTATTGAAAGCGCGAATTTTGTTTTTAAAGCTTTTTTCTAAAATCTGTTA